>NW_024121153.1:74187-148204 GCF_016745375.1 Pimephales promelas
GAATCTGTGCGAAAAATGAATGGAAACACCCTAAGATGTCTCAAATCAATTCGATATACCAATTTGATTGCAAAACAGCATGTGACGTTATTACGTAGCCTACAGGTTTTTATTCTCTTTAAAGAGCCCCTATCATGGATTTTTGAAAATGATTGTTCATGTGGTGTGGAATATAGCTCTAAGGGAACAAAAACATCCTGCAAAGATTTATATCTGAAAGTGCACCGTATATAAAGTTATTGTCTTTCAAAAGTGAGAGTCGACTCAAGTCTATGAAATGAATTGTTTTTGAAATGAGTCATTAGCTGTTTCGTAGTGACGTAGATGCATATTGGCCGCACCTAGTTACTGCGCGCGCAGACGGAAGTGTAAACTTGAAGTCTAGAACACATTCAAATACTTCAGCTGAATAACGTCATGTCGAGAAGACGCTGTGTTCTACAATGCAAAGATAGTTCAGCCACTTGAGCATGTGAAGAATCAGTGGTTAGAGCTCATATTTGCAACGATACCGCAACAGTATAGCCCGATTGTGTTCTCATCATTTTAATGACGAATCATTCAAAAACATAAATGAATTCAAATGTGGATTCGCAAGCCGGTTGTTCCTGAAGGAGGGCTCAGTACCCCCACAGTGTATATGGATCAGCTTCCTCCTCCGAATCACAACCTGTAAGTATTATTAATAATTGTTGCTTTTATGGGTTTTGTAGCGTCGGGGCGCGAGGAGGGAAGGCGCAATAAGTATGTATGTGTGTGTGTGTGTGTGTGTAAGTTACGCTCAGCGCAGCTTCTAGGTCTCCAATGTCATTTTTTTTTTTAAATATGTGAAATGTTTGTTGCCATCATTGGAATTGTCATGAAGAATAGAGCGTCTTGTAGTACTGCAGTGCTTTATATCAATATGTTTATGCGTTATGCTAACAAACAATAACTGACTGGGTCATCTGACCAATCACCGCCGATTAGCATCACGCAAAGGAGTGGTTTGGAAAAATGAGTTGTTGTACGAATCATTTGGGAGTCGGTGAGCAAATCAGGTTAAAATAAATGCATATTATAAGACAACAGAAGTGTTTGTCATTGCATTCATGTAAAACTGTTGTTGGGGATTCCCAGAACAATATTAGGAACATTTTAAATGCCATAATAGGTGCTCTTTAAAGCTGTTGGATGGAAACACACTTTCACCAGCTTTATTCGCATGAGTTTTTTTTACCGAACTTCAGATCATTCGATTGACAAGTGGATGAAAACTTGGCTTATTAAACAAGTGTATTTGATTGAGGAATTGAATCATTCAAAACCCTTTTTTATTTTATTTTTTTAAATAATTCAGATTCATTAAACATCTTTAAGACTTCAGCAATTAACATAAATTATGTTATTTTGTTAAGTTGTTTGTTCAGAATCGTGATCTCTGTTTTTTTTCTTAAATTATCCAGAATTGTGTAGCTCTAATACATAGCTTGTGTATGTATCATTTAGTTCTATTTAAAGTAATGTATAGAAGGTAGGGCCCGAAAGTGACTCAACCCCAGGATCCACCACCCTAAAGGCCATTGCATACCGAGTCCGGAATTCGCATCCGAAATTTTCGCACGTTAAAAAAAAAATTCAACCTCACGTTATGTCAATTACGCTTGCACACCGCCTCCGAAACTTTCGTCCGTCATAAAAAAATTCGGATCAGGTTCGATTTTCTGCGTTTTTCGCATCCACAGCCAGCATTTTGAGAGGTTTTTTGACAATTCAGAGCCGACTGGAGCTCGTTCCGCACATCTTTGCAAATAAGGGCAGTGCTTTCAGTTTCGGTTTTCAATTCGATCAAGTGTTTATGTTCTCTTCTCTCGATTGGATTATGAAAGAAATAACCTCCCCTTTCAATTAGATTGAAATTTCGCATCGATTAAAAGGTGTGATTGAGCAGCCAATTCGATAACTAATGTATTATTTGGGTACAATATATAACAGCCTATAGCCTATTCAACTGTTCTGTCTGCCCTGTGTGTGTGTGTGTGTGTGTGTGTGTGTGTGTGTGTGTGTGTGTGTGTGTCTCCATACCTCAGACATGCTGCCAGTCTCTGTTCAGAATCGTTTGGTTCACGGAAATTAGTGATCTTTTTTTAAAATGTGGCTCCAGCATCAAACTTTCCAACAAAAAGAGAGGGCAACAAAATCATCCTCACTGCTTGACGAATTCATTTTGTATTTTTGCGTTTTTTTGCGCAAAGGTAAATACGCATCGGACTCAGTGTGCAAGGTTTCTGTGCGTGACGAATTTTTAGGCTGACAAACACGAAAAAACGCATACGAAATTTCGTACTCAGTGTGCAATGGCCTTAAGTCCTGCCCCTATGTGACTCACATCTGTACACATAAAGCAGAGTCTCGGCTAGTAGACTATATTGAGTCATTACGACTATATTGAGTCAATTATTGATATAATTAAACTTATCAATTTGATGGTGGATCCAGAAAGGTTCAAACGACAATCACCAGGGAAAACAGATTCACCTGCTGTAAAATGCTGACATTGTTCGGACTTCAGAGTGGCTAATTTACCGAAAAAAGAGACTGCAACCGGATCCATGCGAAAACAAGGATAATATCGGAAGGACATTACATGTAGTCACGCAATGCTTGCTTACGTTGCTAACATTAACAATTTGAGAACAAAGTATAATTTGCACGGTTTTGTGTGATATGATAGCATGATTTACTGCAATGTCAGAACCAGAACAAAAGTGGATGTTTCTTACTTGTTCAGATGACATTTTCCAGTGAAAATTCTTATGTTGTTCATACTTCCAAAAGAATAATCTGTGATTCTGAATGCCAGTTTCCACATCGGCGCAGTGACTGACAGCTGCACTGCACACTCTCCTCAAACATTGTGTTCATCCACGCTGTGCCGTGTCGAGGGTGTTGAAGTACAACTCACGTAAAGTTGATAATTCCGCAAATAGCTGCAATTGCAGATTTCGAACAGAGATGGCAAAAAAAGAGGAAAAACGCTTTAACAAATTATTAACATATCAGAGCAAAGAGCTCAGAGACAGGATTGTGTCAAGACACAGAACGAGGGGAGACTAAAAAAAGTTCACAGAAGAATGTAGCCTCCATAGTCTGTAATAGAAGTAATTTAGGACAACCAGGACTCTTCCTAGAGCTGGCTTTCTGGCCAAACTGAGCAAATTGATGAAGAAGGGCCTTGGTCAGAATGATGAGCGAGAAGCAGTTGGTCACTCTGGTTGAGCTCTAAGATCATAATTCCTTATGGAGAAACGATTATTAGCCCATTAGGGAGTGTCAAGGGCTAAACAAAAAAGCCTACCTTGGTTCCAAATGCTGTACCTTTTGATTACTTTATGCTATCATCAAACTTGATCCAGATGCAGCTCACATGTAAGGTAACTTTACCAAATAAGATATATATATATATATATTGTTTTTATCAGCAGTTTCTCAGCATAAGATGTCCAAATGTAATGATTTTTTTTCTCCTAAAAATGTAAAATGTTTTCTATCAAACGATACCTACATTTTGACTCTCCTTGCTATAGTTTTAGAGATATATCTCTACTTTTTGTATGTCAGTCAGAAGAAACAACTCTAAAAATGCCTTGAGGGCAGGCCCGGGGTGGGTAATCGGGAGAATTCCCGGTGGGCCACTTCGTTTTTGCGCCGGTCGAGAATTTATTATTATTATTAGGGCCCAAGCCCTGAAAGGGCGAAGGCCCTATTGTTTTCCTTAGGATTATTATTATTATTATTATTTATACAACTATTTGGGCACTTTTGGGGCCCTTAACGTGCTCGAAAACTCTTGAAACTTTGCACACAGGTCAGAACCCGCGGCCATCAGGGCCGGGCTGAAGATGGTACCCGGGCACTCGGTGCACATGTAGATCTCATCGGTTCATATACTTCATACGATTATTTTTTACCCCAGCCCAACGGGAAGTCAGCTATTTAGGGTTGTTCGTAAAACACATGCAATGGAATTTGAAATACTCCTCCTACAGAATTCAAACACAAAGCACGAAACTCGGTCAGCATGAAGTCAAGACATTGAGGATGAAAGAGGGGATTTTTGATATCTCGAACGGTTTGGCCGTGGCGAGGAAACAAAATTATGGCGAGAAACGTGAAACAGGAAGTGTGTTATAACTTCAGCATACATTAACAGATCTTGATGAAACTTCAGCAGTGTGTTTTCTGTAAGAGGACGATCACATGGATGTGACTATTGTGAGTCAAAGTTATAGCGCCACCATCTGGCAGCAGGAAGTGTCAGTTTCAAAATGCTTTGATCTCACCCTTTTATTTTTAAAAACATACGGCAGATGTAGACCTGTGAATGGATTCTTGATATCTTTGAAACTGTTGCCGTGGCAATGCACCAAACTTTACCATTCTTTTAGGATGCTTTTGAGACCCTTAGCATGCTTCAAATTAGGGCTGGGCGATATGACGATATATATCGTTACCGCGGTAGAAAATGTCAGCCGTAACAGATTTTTTTATTCCGTGTATACCGCAAAATGCAAATAAGTGGGCGTGGTTAACTCACATGCAGGGTGCGTGAGGCTGAGCGAGACGCTGCACATGAGACTGATCAAGAAGCTGCGGGTTTCTTCGTTTGAAACATGGAGAAAGATCGAGCACATGAGGAGGACGAGGACCCACACAACAATCCCGAGCAGGAGGAAGATCTTGTTATTAAAAGAGGTGCGACATCTGTGGTGTGGAAATGGTTTGGGTTTGCAAAGCCTGACAAAGACCAGAAAAACGTGATTTGCAAACTATGTAAAGCTAATGTGGTCGCTAAAAGCAGTAGCACATCTAATTTGTTTCATCACCTCAAAATAAAACACGCACGTGAATATCTTGAAAGCCAAAAGATGTGCCACACATCAAGCGGTCCGTCAACCTCTGGTGCTAACACCAAAACAAAGCAATCACCTCAGATTCAAACTAGTTTGGCCGAATCTTTTAATAAAGGGATTGCGTATCAAAAAAGCTCAAAGAGATGGAAAGAAATAACACAGGCCATTACGATGTATATCTGTAAAGATATGGCGCCAGTTTACACTGTGGAAAAGAAGGGGTTTCGAGACTTGATCAAAACCCTTGATCCGAGATATGTGATACCAAGCCGCAAGCACTTTAGCGAAGTTGAATTGCGACGATTGTACGGAGAATGCCGAGGGAAACTTGAACAGGAGCTTGGCAATGTTTTATACTTCGCAACGACAACCGATTTGTGGACGAGCCGAACTACACAGAGCTTAACAATATGAGCTTAACAACTCACTTCATCAATAACTGGACATTGTGGAGTAGATGTCTGCAGACTTCCTACTTTCCTGAAGATCACACCAGAGAGATGATAGCGCAAAGCTTAAAGGAAGCGCTTCAGTCATGGGGATTGCGAGAGGAACGTCAGGTCTGCATCACCACTGATAATGCCACAAACAACATCAAAGCACTGCAACTAAATGACTGGACGAGGTTACAGTGTTTTGGCCACCGTCTTCATTTAGCCATTGGTAAGTGTATATTAAAAATTACATTTCTAATAATAATTCTTTATCAATATTTTTAACTTCATCATTCATTATCTTTACATCTTTTTCCTAATTACACTACCGTTCAAAAGCTGGGGTCAATACTTTTTTTTTTAAAGAAATTAATACTGTTTTCAGAAAAGACGCATTACATTGATCAAAAGTGACAGTAAAAACATTTATTATAATAACGAATAATGCAAAATATTTCTTTTTTAATTGAATGCTTTTCCCTTGAACTTTAAATAAAATTAATCACGGTTTGCACAAAAATCTGAAGCAGCACAAATGTTTTCAAATGTGATATTACACATAAATGTTTCTTTATTATCAAATCCTCATATTAGAGTGATTTGTGAAGGATTATGTGATGCTAAAGAATGGAGTAATGATGCTAAAAATTCAGCTTTGATCACAGGAATAAATTACACTTATTCACATAGAAAACTGATGATTTACATTGAAATAATATTTCACTATATTATTGGGTTTTTGTATTTTTAATCAAACAAATGCAGCCTTGGTGAGCAGAAGAGACTTCTTTTAAACATTAAAAATCTTACCAACCCCAATTTTTTAACATAAAGTGTATATAACATGTTATTCATGTTGTTAATCTTGTTAATTCATTTTAATTATAGAGAGAAATATTGTAAACATATTTAAATGTATGCTACTTGAAAAGTGTGATTGTCAGCTAATAATACTACAGCATGCTTTTACATACACCTTTTCCAATGTATCTAAATAGAGAGAGGTGTGAAGGTGCCCCAGGTTGATCGTGCAGTTGGGGTCTGCAAGAGAGTCGTGTATGCCTTCTCAAATACTTGGAAAAGACAGCGTGAACTGGCCATTGCTCAGGCACAACTCGGATTGCCTGCTCATAAACTCATCACTGAGACTCCAACCAGATGGGCCTCCAGGCAACAAATGATCGAAAGGGTCATAGAGCAGGAGAAAGCTCTAACGCAAGTTCTGCAAGCTGACAAAAAGACCAGACATTTAGCTCTAACATGGCAGGACATGGATGTTCTTGAATCTATGAATAAAGCATTAAGCCCTCTTGTGGAGTTCACAGATGCCTTGTCTGGGGAACAGTATGTGAGTGTTTTATATTTGAAACCTGTGCTTCATCTTTTCAATGAGCAGGTTCTTAAGGCACAGGATGATGATACCCAGCTCACCAAGGACATCAAGGTGCGGATTCTTGACTATTTGAATGAGAAATATGCAGACCAATCCACCCAGGAGCTGCTTGACATGGCATCCCTTCTCGACCCTCGCTTTAAAACCACATACATAGAAGCAGAGAGAGTGAACTACATGAAGGACAAAGCTGCAGCAGAGATGGAGAATCTTGGAGCAGAGCAAAGAATGTCTGCAGAGGGAGCGTCATTGCCACCAGCCGAAGCTCCTGAAGAAATTCCTGCTAAGAAAAAGAAGAAGAGTTTGGGAAGCTTCTTCAAAATAAAATCACGTAAATGCCAAGATGTCCCTCAGTCAGAGAGAGAGTCTATTGAAATGGAGCTTAACAGCTATTTACAGACAGTCGAAGTTGATGGTGAGACAAACCCCCTGGAATGGTGGAGGCAGCACGAGGCCAATTTTCCAAGAGTGGCCAGCCTGGCAAAAAAAATATCTCTGCATCCCTGCCACAAGTTCCCCATCCGAGCGGGCTTTCAGCACAAGTGGGAATATCATCACATGCCGCAGATCAGCACTAAAACCTGAGATGGTTGACCAGCTTGTATTCCTTGCTCACAATTTGTAATTGTTTTGTTTGAGATTCTTTTTTGAGCAAGGAAAAATTATTATATTTATTTTTTTCTTATTTATTGAAGCGTTTATTTTATAATATTTGCTGCAAAAAGATTTTACAGTTTTACTTTCAGCAAGAAGTGATTACTTGGTTTTAATATTTTATACAAGACGCTTTTTTGTTTGTTTGTTGTTGTTTTTTGGGGGGGACGGAGTAGTTTTATTCAAGTCTTTACATATGTATATTTTCTGCAGTATTTTCCCCTTGTTACTTAAGTGTTATTTATTTTATAGCCGTGAGAAGATTACTTGAGGAAAGTTATAAGATCTGTCCACATCAAACTGTGTAATGTGGAATACTGTGAAATTTGTTATATTATGGTTCATCTAAATGTTGAGTTTCTTTCATTTACTATATTTATCAAGTTCCAAATAAAATAAAAAGTTATCAAACAATGTGAAGTACTTTTCTTTTGTAAAGTATTTAAGTTTATTTAATATATAAAGCCCTATTAGTTGAATTTCCAGAAAAGCATAAAATAAAAATACTATATCATGATATATATCGTTATCGTGAAATAAAATCACTCATACCGTGAAAAAGAATTTTGGTCATATCGGCCACCCCTACTTCAAATTGCATGAAACTCATCAGAAACATCACATTTATTAGCCAGTAGACATGTGCAAAGTTTCAGAAACGGGCGTGGTGAGGGCTCAGTAGCGCCACCTTTTGACAAAAGTGGGGTTGTTAGTTTTATCTACAGTTACAAAAATCAGTATGTATATTGTACTCCTCGAGCCGGACAACTTTCTAATTGACACTCATTAGCTAGGACCCACAGAAAGTCAGATATGTTTGTTTGAATGTGGTCATGCTCTCTCTGAGCCTACGTCTCTGTCTCTGCCTGTGCCTGTGTGTGTGTGTGTGTGTGTGTGTGTGTGTGTGTGTGTGTGTGTGTGTGTGTGTGTGTGTGTGTGTGTGTGTGTGTGTGTGTGTTCTTGTTTTTCTATCCCGATGGGGACCTCAACCTGAATGCACACAGACTCATGGGGACTCGTGTCACCGTGGGGACCTAAATTGAGGTCCCCACGGGCAAAGCCCCATAAGCACCTCCCAGACAGTGTCTGGACACGCCCCATGCAGTTTTTTCTGAAGTCCTCATGAAGACCGTTTTCAAGACAAAAGTCTGTGTTAGTGTGTATCTATGCGCCCCTGGTGGTCACACAGAGTATTGCCGTCCCCACGAGTCACATTGTTCTGGAAAAGTGTGACACTCTCTAGCGCCCCATTGGGGGTATTGGTCAATAATAAAATTAAACAAAGTATTTTTACTAAAGTAAGATAAGAGTTGGGTTATAGGGGTTTTTAATTATATATATTTATACTAGATATTACTATTACTTTATATTACTTTATAAAATAAATGATCTATTAAATCTAAATCGAATTAATTGTCAGTTTAGGTTAAAAACACTCCACAGTGATTTTGTTAATGTAATTATAATACATTATTATATCATTACTCTAATATGTAATTATCATTTAATTCCAATCTAATTAAATCATGACCAGTAAACGATTAAACATCTTTTCCACTCTGGGATACACTTCTGCCTTTCTGCATACATTTGTACTATGGACCTTTCTCTTTGAGTCCTGAATAAAGTAATATCATTACACAGAATCAAAGAGTTAACTTTCAACAGATCACTAATAAACCTGAAAAAATGTGTGTGTGTATATATATATATATGTATATATATATATATATATATATAAATTAACAGGCCCTGACAATATACAATCTTTGTTTCTAAAATTGGCAGCTACTGTTATTTCTAATCTTCTGGCTTATATATCACTACATTTGTAATTCCTTTGCACAAATGGTGTGATATTTGATATACACACATTCTCTGTGCTCTCTCAAAAGCATTAAAAGTGAACTACTAACATACTATTTTTATATAAATGTTTCATGACATTATTATCTGGTAAATGCTACCCGCTAGGCTAACAGAGCAGCACATTACACCCTCATCATCCATCATATCTCACAGTTTATCAGTAGTCTTGAACACCCTGTGCCTTACTAGATGCTCTGAGCTAACAGAGAGTCACACTGCTTTAGTGAGGACTCTTCAACAGAAGAGCGCTCACTGTGGGAGAACGTGCCAGACACAGCTCTTCTCATGAAGCTAAAGGAAGTGAACAGTACAGAGATCAACAGATGTAGAAGTTATCTACTGATCTAGCATCAAGATGTGCTGCTAGTAAAGCAGAAGTGGGGCAATGATCGCTTGCTAAAAATGGCTAATGCCCCTGTGATGCTGATATAAGCATGTGCCAGCATCTGCGCTCCAGTTCCCAGTGCCACAGCAGGAGCAGCTAAAGGCCACAGTGGAGGACTGATCATCACCAACAGTCATGTTAGCAGAGACATTAATAGAGCAAGCGGGGCATGAAGCAGGGATGCTATCAGCATCTGTATGTCGTGGACCAGTACCTCTCCCTAACCCTAACCGTAACCGTAACCCTAACTCTATTAGCACATTGACCTCTGGTTCCAGATGTTGGTGACCACAAGTGCTAAATCATTATGGCTACTCTGACCAGGTGAACTCAGATGAGCTAACACAGTGTAACACAGTCGCATCCTGTGTCATAATCACTAGTCTAACATACACCAGTGTATCATGAATGCACTCAATGCAGTACACATGCAAACGTAAATGTCTACAACACACTCTTATTTCTGTTTAAGTTAGGTGTTATTGTAAATAGTTTATGTAATTGTGGGAGATTCTGAACCAGTGCTGAGACAGAAGGGTGTCCCAGTATGTAGAAACTGCATCAGCGTTTGTTGAATTATTTTTACTGTGTTATTCGTACCATAAATTAAATCATGTGATATTATTTTTAACTTGAATTGAATTGTTTTCAAATAAAGTCTTTCTCATTTCTCCTCTACTTGGCGAACTGCTGTTTAGGTGAGCACATTTACATTTACAGTTATTAATTTAGCTACGCTTTTATCCAGAGCGACTTACAAATGAGGAACACAACAAGCAATTTGTCTTAAGAGAAAGCAGTAGCAAGAGAAGTGCTAGCAATACATGGTATTAGTCATTGTCTGGAACAGTAACAGCAAGTACAGCACTTTCTGTGAAGATGATTGTTATTTTAACAGTTGTGGAGGAGAATACAGTTAAAGAGTTTCAGAATCAGTATAGGCCGTTTCTAAAGGACGTTATCGTGTGTGGAGTTAGTTTGGTCTGAAGACAAGCCTCACTTTCAAACTTATTTTATTTATTTGATCTCTCAGAGGGTAAATAATATCTCTTCTGTTGATTAGAAGGTCTTGTAATATTTATTTTTTTCTTTTTATGAATGTCAATCTTTTTGTGAGTTGTTTAATAGTTTCATTAATGTGTTGTTTTTTAATATTACATTTAATATGTCTTTTAACATCTACATTCTGTCATTTTATTTGTACTTAAAAACAAACATTATATCTGAATTTGAGCATAAAATGTATTTATTTTATAACATACATACACTGTATCAGAGCATATATGTGCATACATTATTTTTAAAAGAATACAAAAAAGCGCGGGTAAGAAACATAGCTATATGCTATATACCCTATAGTGCGCCGAGTGAGTTTCAGTAATGGCTGACACAGATCACACTGAACCTGAGGTTCAAGTCCCCACCGCGACCGTCCCTCCCCTCCCCCACACTCCTGGGTCACTCACACCTGCGACACTCAGATGCCTTGAGAGGCAGAGAGATGGATCATGCCACGGACATGGCGAGACACGCAGGAGACGAGATGTCCGACAACAAAGTAAGTGTTTGACTTTTTGTACAATGTTCTCAAAATAATTTGGTGCTGTTTATTTAACTTGCAGATTGTTTGCACATCGTAACGTAATGTCACATCATTTTATTTTCTATAGCGCTTTTTTACATTAATCATAATCTTAAAGCAGCTTTGAAGAAAGTATAGATTAATGTACAAAAATGAAAATAACTATAGCCTAAAAACAATGTATTCATTAGTGCTTTAGATTCCTAAGAGTCTTAAACTCAAGTTTTAAGGCCACATAGGATTGCATAGTTGACAATCACATTTTTAGCGGTAATCCGCTTTCAAACTTCGCCTAAAGGTTATTGTCTTTGTTATTTCTGAAAGACATATTTTGCGTCCCTGTTACTTCATCTAGCTGTTTAGGTCACTTTTGGTAACATTAATCTAAGATGGCCAGGAGTTGCATCTTTTGCGGCCTACGCGTGCAGCCATGAGGAGTCTGAGGCCAGGCCTGAGATTCACGGCGTTTTATCACTCTAAACACCAATAATGGGTTTCAAAAAAGAAAGAGGGAAGTTTGAAAAATTCAGAACATTTTTTTTCTACTTCTGTAATGCAGTTTTCAAGATCAGACAATAAATGGTATTTATTTTCAGTATGAAATTGTATTGGCTTATGTTACAATGTCAATTACTTTAATATATTGCTAAATTGTAGTTTTAAATACAGTGTAATGTGATGTTTGACCATGATGTCTGAATGACTATTTCACTTGTGCTTGCAGACTATGAATAGCAGCTCTGGATGCACAGGTGAGATAATGAGAAGATAGTAGGCTACAGAACACATTTTACTCATTTGTGGTATGTCAAATTGTAGTGTGTCATTTATTACTTAAAATAGTTTAATTTTTAAAGTTTATATATTATGTAGCTTAATGAGCCAGAGTAACCGAGGTTTTTAAAAGCACAATCTTGGAAAAAAAGAAATATCCAGCAAAGCCCCCCATGCTCCCTCTGTTCATGCTTCTCGTGCAACACCATGCCAAGTTCATGGATGTGCATGAAATTCAATCTTTTAATCTACTATCTTTTGTTTATTGGAAAATAATGTTTTAATTAATAAACGGTCAGTTTAAATAGAAGTTTAGAGGCCACTACATTATCATTAGGTAATTAAGGGGTGATTGTAGTAATTAATACAATCTAAGGTTGACTTTTGGAAACTTACATTTTTTGTTATAACTTGATCTCTACATTTTCTTTACAGATTAATTAAAAAATAAAACAGATCATTTGTTATTGATATAATTAACTGTACGTGCTGAGGAAATACATGTTGTACTGTCTACTGTCAATTTCAGTGGATACTGTAGTTAATTTTGTTTTGTTGTCATTTTTTATCATTGTATGAAATTAAAAGTCACAGTTTACATAAAATTTACAAAAAAAGCTCATTACTCATGGACAGCAATGCCATAGAGATATACAGAGCGACCGCAGAAACGGAAGTTCAAAGACAATATTCTAAAGATGCGGCGCACTTGCTTCTCTGGTGCATAAGCTCTATAGTAGGAAGGAGTAAAATGGAAAAATATTTTAAATAACGATACTTTTTTTTGTGTTTGTAATTTACATTGCAGTGAATGATGTGACAGATGATGTGACCGAAGAGAAGACAAAGGTAGGGTATATCCACAGATAAACTTTCTATATATATATATATATAGATAGATGGATGGATAGATAGATAGATAGATAGATAGATAGATAGATAGATAGATAGATAGATATTAGGTTCACAAAATTCATGGTTCGATACGATACACTTGTGTCACAGTTCGGTTTGGACATAATAAAAAAAAAAAATAAAATTATTTATTACAGTTGTAAATTAATTAATTTGATTGATAGCAGCTCTTTTTATTAAAACTGAATTTGATCAAATGTAAGAATTTGACATGAAGATAGCACATATTTAGTTATATTAAGGTTTAAAAATGTGTCCTTTATAAAGGTAAATAACACCCCCTCCCCCCGCCCACAAAAAATGACTTAAAGAGCATATTGCAGGTAAAAAAAAAAATCGAAATTTATAGATAACCTTGTATGAAAATACCATATGAAAAGTTAATGCAGGATTTAAAATGTTTTAAAACAACATAAGGACACTAATTTAGAAGATAAAGTGAGCGTTTCTTGGACTGCTAGTAAAAACGGCTTTTTTTTCAACATCGCGTCATTTGACGTCATATCAGGGAGCCGCAGCCTCGGCTCAGTGAGAGCAGGCTGGTGTTCAGTGAGGGCGCTCGTCAGTCAGTGTGCTATCGTTAGTTTTTGCATTTTAATTTATCATCGTCATGGTAAATTATTGTGTTTGTGGAGATTGCAAAAACTCCAGCCTGTCAGGACTTCAAGATTGAGTCCACAAGTTTCCATTACAATAAATGGGACGGTGCTATATAGCCTATCTTTCGTTCCTGGTGCGGGTTGAGCAGGTGAAGAGACGGGATTTCTCCTCTGCATCGGCTCGGGAAACGCGGTCGTGTGTAGCGTTCACTTCAGATCAAATGATTAGCATCCCGGCGATATGATGGAGTTCAACATGGTATGCCGAAGCAAGAATATTGATCGTGGTATACTACCAATGGCATCAAATAGTGTTATATAGGTAACTAGTCATGTTATGCCCTAAATAAAACTTGTAATTGAAAAACAAAATTGGTTGTTTAAATACTCAAACCTTTAATGTTCTGTTTATGTTATAACCAAGGTGAAAAATATGTATTAAAAATTTACCCGAGTATAGCCTATGCTTTTAGTATAGAAATATACTCAAGTAAAGTTTTTATACATTTAATAGTATATAAATCTACCCTAAACATACTAATGTCTGCTGGCCTGTTATAGAATCTGTACAGTATTGTGAGCACAGTGTATCGTTAGCAAACGTGTATACTATAAGCACGTCTCTCACCTAAAAGGCACCTGTCCTGTTCTCCAGCTGGTTCTCCTCACATCACAGGTCAATTTTTCTCTGACCATTCTGTCTGACATTATCCTGGTCTGTCCCTGATCTCTTTAGCATAGCAGGCTCATAACTTTATGGCTTGATCCGTCATACGAGTATTTCCTCAGCGTCCGAAATGTCATGCGATCCATTGTTTTCCTGTTGTGTGAATCGACCGCTCTCCCGCTCATTGCGTCACGCCCGCCACGCCCATTTTCAGACGCGGAAGTAAAATTTTCTCACAAAAACGACTGCAGAAGCTTCTGTGGCGTGTTTATACGTATATTTTAAAGAAAATCTAGTTCCTACATTGTTTTTCTATGCATTGACTCGTTGGGTCCTCTAACCTGCAATATGCCCTTTAACATCTCACCTTTGTGAGTTTGCAGGTCTGTTTAATAGCTACAACAAAATGCTCAAATTTTTTTAAAAAATTAATAATTTTTGAAAGATGTATTTTAATAAATGTAACACTTTCCCAAAGTCATGTGAAATAATCATGTTACATAATCGTGATTTCAATACTGACCAAAATAATAGTGATTATGATTTTTTCCATAATCGAGCAGCCCTAAATTACAAACATTTTATGTGTGCCTGACCTGCATTAATTAAGCAGTGGGAAATGCCATTGTACATGTTCACTCTCTCTTTTAAGTCCATTGCATCAGGGTTTGCTATTGCAGTGATAAGAATTAGTTATTTATAATAAGAATATTCAATAAAAAAATAAGAATCATCAATTTTGAATTCATGGTGACTTTAGATGTAAAGATGTATATAAGGTGTCTTAACCAGGCCAAATATATGTAATATATGTAAATAAAATGAATACAGTAATTCCCCATATTGCAAAACAAAAATGATTACACTTTATTTTTAAAGTGACGTAGTTACATTGTTCCGAGTAGTATTAATCAACTACATGTAATAATTATACCTATATATTTGATATACAGTATTACAGATCTTTGTCTTTAAAACTGCAACAAATTCAAAAATATCCATTTAAATTTAAACACTTTGTTTGGCAGTTTTACATTGTGTCCTCATGCTGAGGACAGGCTAAATTACATGTGTTCTTCAAACATAGAGCATGTATATAAAATAAAACTAAAGAAATTAAAAGCAATGAATGTCCTGAGTATCCAGATTTCCTTTAGATTGAACCTGTAACTATTTTAATTTTGATTAATTTCTTTATTTTCAACATAAAGAGGGCTTTTGTGTGTAGGACATGTTTTTTCCCTTATCTCAAGAATCAGTTATAGATGAAATGGTTAAATCAGTCAGGGTTCAAAGTAGGCCTCAACCAAACCATTACAAAAGGCAATCTGCACCACCAAGCCTGCAAAAGCATGTGTCAGGCAACCAACTGAACCCTACCGGACAAACACAATTGTGTTACAGGACACTGTATCCATAACTAAGACATTTCTAATATGAGTTTTTTTTTCTATTTTATCTTTTTATTTTCCTGCTCTGTATGCGTTGTTCAGTGGAATATAGGGGATCCCCTGTGGCTCACCTGGTAGATTGTTTGCTATCAACAATAAATCCTTATTTGAAGGTTCAGTTCTGGAGGTAGCATAAGTGGCAAAAGAAAAGCTTACAAAAAACGTTTTTTTTTTTGTTTTGTAGGTTCAAAGCGGTCACTTGGGTCACCTTCAGAAACTTAGAGCACATCACAATGCTTGTGAAGAACGATACATGAAGGCGCACACAAAAACTGTAAATGATGAACAGGAGAAGACCATGTTTTTATATCAGAGCATGAAAACAAAGGTTAGTTATATTAAATGCTTTCGTTTAGATAACTTTTGGTTCATTCTTAAGTTCATAAAACAAGTGAACTTTGCGGAAATTTTTAACATCATAACATTGAGCTTGCCGTTTTCAGTCAGCCTGTGCTGTGGTGAACAGTCCTCCATGGGAAGATACGTCTGATAGGTTTAGCTAGATCACTTTTAGGGTTGGGTATCAGTTGGGTTTTATCCGATACCAGTACCTACTCGGTATTTTTTAAACGGTTCCGGTGCCTAAACGGTTCTTGAAACCGCACACACTTTGTCAAAAAAAAATCAAATAATACCCCTTTATTTACTGGGCCAAACTGGACACAATACTAACTTACAGTGCAAGTAACATATGGAAATAATAAATAAACCAATATAAAATAAAAGTTCATATTTACATAATATAAAATAAAACAATATTATATCAAACAATGTAATTATACTGGAGATTAATAGAGATTACTACCAGGGTAATATAATATCGACATGGCTACAGGTTCCCATGTTTTTTCTGCTTTAATTAGTCATGTAAGTTATCTTGTCATTTACTAGTTAAGCTCTTTGCCAGTTTGATATTTCGTTCCCACTGCGTCTGATAGGCAGCTTTGAGTAAACATATGAAAGAGAACGTCTCTGTGTAACCCATGTTCTCTGAATAGGGAACGAGACGCTGCATTCGCTGGCAAATATCTCGCACTGCTGACAAGCTTCCTTTTCCGGCAGAGAACTCTGAGGAGCAGATGATGCGCGCGCCAATATAATATGACGACGTGAGCGTCAAGGCGGTGCGAATGGTGATTCTATATCCATAGACAATCGTTATTCTGACGCGTAATTTTACACGTGAAATGCAGCCAAACATTTCACGTGTACATTTCACAGGTGTTTAATCTCCTCGCTATCAGCAGACGTTCGGGGAGTCTCCCGCATATTGATAACGGCTCCCCGAAATCTCCCGGAATCTAGAGCGAGCGAGCAAGACGGATCAGACAGTGCTTCAATAAACCGTATAGTGCGCGCATGTCGGAGAGGGAGAGGGAAACAGCGAGAGACTGCATGTGTGCGCCTCATGCCATAGACTCAGGCATCAAAATCAGGCACCGAAATTTTAATTCTTATTCGGTCTGGTTAGTACCGTTTACGTCAGAACCGGTTCCCTATTGGCCCCGAGTTTTGGTACCCAACCCTAATCACTTTTGACCTGTTCTTCAATGACACCGAAACATTCTGTGCCTATGTTCATTATGGGTGTGCACATAGTCTGAAGTTTCCCATTGCCCCTTGATGTCTTCTCCAGGATATTCTCTACATCCTCATCCAACTAAAGGCTCCCCTTTTACTTAGCGGCAGGCAACTTAACCTGACGCTGTTCAGACTTCCTGCTTTGTATAGGGACACGTGTTGCCATGGAGGTTATGGGGCGAGTCCTCCTCCGTCTGACCGGGTTCTGTAGTCAGCACCTTGAAACTTGAAATGCTTGCTACTGCATTGCTACTTCTTGCCTGACATGATGCAAATACAGACTGTGCTCATGGTCATTACCAATAGATTCGTCCAATAGGGATGCTCATCCAACCCGCCCACCTCCCCCCATTCTTAGATGACAGCTTTTCACTCATCAGATGATCACGCTCTTGCTATGAGTCTCTGCGGAAAAAGCGCCAATAATATCTGACTGCAGAGCAAATGAGAAACCTGTGTTGCTTTTTTTTTCTTTTGTTCATATTATAATCTTGTGTTTCTTCATGTTCAATCTTCATGTCTGATCAGATTTCTTGACATATATCTCTATTAGCAATCACTCGACTCAACGGTGATTTATTTTGCTATATTCATGCATCGCTAATGCCATTACTACTAGTATTGCCACTAAAGTCTGGAAATTAATAGTTGCATTGTTATTTATAAAGTCTGCACACTGATTGTTTTACTTTGGACAGATAATTGCAGTATGTTGTTTGTCCTGGCATTCCTGATTAAGACTTCTAACTTGTACGTTTTATTCACAGCTTAAAAGGAAAATGCCTGAATATGAAACAGAAGAATCAAGTTCAGAGTTCAGTGAGTATATACCGGACACAGAGGATCAATCAGAGAGTGACAGGTCAGCAAAGGAAGAGAGTTTAGCAAAAAATGTCAAACAGCAAAACAGAAAAAAACTTCGGTCAAAAACATCAAGATCTAAACCAGGTAAAAGAAAGCGTGTGACACGTTCTAGTTCCTCGGCTACCAGTGGAACCAAAGAATCCTCTTCATCTGTTGAAAATGACACCGGACAATCCTCTTCACATAACGAACATGACAGCAGCGAATCCTCTTCATCGGATGAACATGTCAGCGGCCAATCCTCTTCACCTGATACTTCTAATGTGAAGGTCATGATGCTGAAGAAGAAAACAGATGGCAGCAGACTATACAACAAAAAGTACTTCTGCTTGTTCTGCTCTAAACCATTCAGTAAAATGGCTCGTCATTTGGAATCAAAGCACAAAGATAAGCCAGAGGTGGCAAGAGCAGTTGCATTTCCGAAAGGGTCTAAAGAGCGAAGATTACAGCTGAGTTTATTGAGAAATAAAGGGAACCGTTGTCATAATACTCAGGTACTTAAAGAAGGAGAAGGAATGGTGATACCCAGACAGCAATCCAGTGCACCAGTAACAGCAAGTGATTACTTGCACTGTGTAAACTGTGAGGCCTACCTGAAGAGGAGATCATTGTGGAGACACATGCAGAGATGCCATCTAAGCAAAAAAGTCAAAGGAATGAAGCCAGGAAAAACTAGAGTTCAGGCCCTTTGCTCGTATACTGAACCAGTTCCAGACAGTGTGAATGAGCGATTTTGGAGAATGGTTCTTGAAATGCACGAGGATAAGATAACAGATGTTGTCCGCAAAGAGAAAATCATATTAAAATTAGGGGAACATCTCTTCAATAAGCATGGCCATGATGTCACAAAACATGAATATATCAGGCAAAAGATGCGTGAGACAGGACGACTAGTTCTCCAAGGTAAACAGACTGGCAAGTTGAAGGAGGTGTCAGATTTCTTTGTACCGGCTAATTTTCCTCATGTGATTGAAGCAGTTCACAGTGTGGCTGGCTTGAATGAGGAAACAAACACATTCAAAGTACCATCTTTAGCACTAAAGTTAGGGCACAATCTCAAGAAGTTAGCCAACATTATCGAATGCGAGGCAATGATGTCAGGCGATAAGACTACTCTTAACAATGTGCAGGCCTTCAAACAGATCTGTGACACTAAATGGAGTGAGTGTGTGTCCTCCCAGGCCCTCCGAAATTTGAGTGAGGCTAAATGGAACTCTCCGCAGCTTCTTCCCTTTGCTGACGATGTGAAACAAATGCACCAGTATCTTGACAGAGAGAGTAAGGAGTACCAAACAAAACTTGAGGAAGAACCAAGTAACAAGAATTGGGCAGAACTTGCAAAAGTTACACTTTGTCAGGTAATACTGTTCAATCGTAGAAGAGAAGGAGAAGTATCAAAGATGTCTCTTATTGCTTTTACACTGAGGGATGCCTCGTCAACTCATCCTGATGTAGAGTTTGCTTTGTCAGACCTAGAGAAGAAACTTTGTAAGCACTTTCAAAGAATTGAGATAAGAGGGAAACGAGGACGAAAGGTCCCCATTCTTCTCACACCGGATATGCTGGCATCGATGGAGCTACTTGTCAAGACTCGTCGTATCTGTGAAGTGCCTGATGAGAATGTGTTCATGTTTGGAAGACCAAAAGCACTCAGTCACTTTAGAGGATCAGATGTTATCCGTAAGATTGCTCAAAGCTGTGGAGCAAAACACCCAGAGACATTATCCTCCACAAAACTGAGAAAGCACATGGCCACTATGTCCAAGGTGCTCAACTTAAAGGACAATGAAATGGATGACCTCGCTGACTTCCTCGGACATGACATTAGGGTCCATCGGCAGTATTATAGGTTACCCGAAGGCACATTACAGCTTGCCAAAATAAGTAAGGTTCTTATGGCCATGGAACGAGGACAGCTATCTGAATTCAAAGGAAGGAATCTTGATGAGATCCAGATTGATCCACAAGGTAAAAGAGACCAGAGTTTATAACTAAGTAACTTAATTTACACACATTCCTTCATAGATTTTTTTTTTGGTCAAATGCCACTGAAATTTTCAATTGATTGATTTAAATAAATAAATTAACTAGCAGATTGAAAATTCTCAAATGCCATGTTATGATCAGCTGGAACTCCATTGTTGGTCATAGACATTTGTTGAATGTAGCTGTTTAAAAAATAATTTGTTCGCTACCTATTCATTTTATCTGTATGTTTACTGTGTTTTACAGAGAGAGTACTGATGGACAGTGATGGATCCGACTCTGAAAATGAGACTGGAAATGGTGCTATACCTTCAGATTCAGCAGGTATGTAGTCAGCTACTGAAAGGGAATGATGGGAAAGCTAGAAATGGCTTGAATATTACTGAAAGAAAGATTTGAGTGCGTTTACTGATATTTAGGAGTGCTTGTTCTTTTACTAAAAGATAGCTATTTTGTGTACAGACAAATCAATGGAGTCCACTAATGAAGTTGAACAACACAATCAACAACCATCCAAAGGTAATACAATTTAATATTAACAGGAGGATTATGAAGACTTCTGATATTGTTTTACTTTTAAAGAACCAGTGCTTTACATGTTTTTACTTGCTTTCATTTTTTATATCCTAGATAATATATATTCTTAAGATAATTTTATATAATTTTCTCTTATACATTTTTCGGACAATACTATAATTTATTCTGTGTACTAACAGAAAAAATGAGTACTTAATTGCACACAGTGCTCCTTGCTAATATTGGCATTATTGGTTAATCTGAGAAGAGAAGGGAGTGAAAATACATTTTTGTTGTTTCAGCTTCTGATCTTTTGTTCAAACGTATAAAACAATCACCTGTTCTAAAAGTTACAACAAAACACAGTTTCATAAAAACAAAACAAAATAAACCCCAACCTATTTGGTCAATTAGATGTGTGTCACAATTACTGGTATCTATTTGGTCAGCATACAGTGCCATTACTGTATATGACCTACCTATATTTAAAGTCTCCTCAGTTTTGCTCATATGTTTTATAACAGGCAAGGATAAAGAACTGCAGCCAATTGGCAAGGCCTTGGACAAACCACACACAACAAAAGGTAAGCTGTTTTCAAATGTCTTATGAAATGTCACACTTTCCATTTTTTGTGAAAGTTCTACCCAGGGGGAAAAGGGGGTTTAGCAGACATGTGCTGCTGTAAAAGGTTCTCATATAAAAATGAAATCTTTGATGTCTGAGGATCACAACCTGGGTGGACAACCCGGTCAACAAGCTGCTGGAAACTTGTAGTTAGGGTCAAAACAATGATACCTCAAATTCTGCTTTAGAATCACCCAAAATCACCCAAACATGCTAAAAAGGTTTGATTATATCCCCTTAATGTCTGAATTTATATAGCTGTATATAAAAAAATGTTTTATGTGTGTTTTTGCCTTTAAGTAGATGGTAAATAATGTTGAGATTATCAATTTCACTTTTGCACAACAAATAAATAGAAATTTTGGTATGTTGCAAATCTGCAACAACGGGCATAATGGTCAATTTGGTATGTTGCAAATGTTCCTGACCGGAGAAATCCTCGTGTGTAAACAGGAAATAAGTCCGTCACTTTGAAACAAGTGCTTGTCGAAGGTCCTAGGTCCGTAGTGAATATGCACAAACCGGCATTGGGGGAATGCAGACGTTATCTCGGCTGGTTGACTGAGTCAAATGGTTTGTTGCATATTTGCGACAGTGGGCGTTAAGGGGATATTCTTGAATCCTGAGCCATATCTCCCTGATACTTTATGCTAGAAACAAACTGAGCACACCGTTCAAAAGAGTGGAAGATAAGCTTTCATTTGATGCATTGACTGTACATGTCATTAGAAAGTAAGAGTGAACAATGCCTCTTAATTCATAGGTAGGCAAAAAAAAGAAAAATATTGAACATTCCATTTGTAATCGGTAGCATTCTTTACTCTTTGTTGTTGTTAAATAAACAAATTACCATGTGAAGTTAACTTTTACTAGATGAAATCATATTTTGACCATTTTCACTAACCATACAGTCCCCATGGTCCATAACATATTTAGAGGGAATTCAATTTCAAGCCTATAATAGCCTGTCAATTCAAACAAGTTCCAAGAAAGAAGTTTACCATTAAATGATGTTAATTGTATACTCCTCTGTTTATGTATGTACAGTATATAGACCATTTCACAAGATGTAAACAACACTGGTCCAGAAGCACTTCCTGTTTCAGTTTTTTAACACTACATAAAAGCTGGGATAAAATACAACCAACAGAACATTTAAAACTGAATCAAAAAGTTAAACAAACATCTTTAAGATGTTTTCTTTACATGTGAAATAAAGAAAACAGTTACAAAGTTTCAAGAACATAATCAAACCTTTTTAGCATGTTTGGGTGATTTTGGGTGATTCTAAAGCAGAATTTGAGGTATCATTGTTTTGACCCTAACTACAAGTTTCCAGCAGCTTGTTGACCAGGTTGTCCACCCAGGTTGTGATCCTCAGACATCATAGATTTCATTTTTATATGACAACCTTTTACAGCAGCACATGTCTGATTTCCTAAAAAACAGGTGTTTTGCCCCCTGGGTATTCAGTCAGAATTAAGTCATTTCAATTGGAATCTACTAAGAGACCTAGAGTTGGGTCCGAGTCCACCTTAGTCGAGTCCGAGTCGAGTCCAAGTCCTTAACATCCGAGTCGAGTCCGGCCAAGTCCACAAAGATTTAAATTATTTGAAATTGACCTTTCCGCTCTCACTCCACAACTTCTCGAACAGTGAAAAATATATTGAGGAGCAAAGAGAAAAAGGTATTTGCAAGGTAATGCTCAAGAATGCAACACGATACATTAAGAGCCAGGGGTGCACTTCTGAGTAAGATGATGGTGATGTTTAATTTTTTATTATTTTGTTTTACATGCTAATATCTTTTTAAGCCTCTGAAGGGCAAGACTAAATTAATTATTATTATGTTTTTTAACAATTTACACCAGTTCTATCCTTAATGGATGCTTCTTTCTTGAACATCACTAAATATTTGCAGGGTTTGTAATGATTGTGTATGAGTATTCTGTGTATGAGTAAGGAGTCAAATATGCAGAAGATGCTGGAAAAGCAAAGAATGTGCAGAAGCTGGAGGATTATTCCTCATGAACAACCATTTAAAAAAAAAACAGTTGTGGATCATTCAGGTAATGACACAATGTTAAACTCAAGTAATTTGTCTTGTATTTTTTTGTGGACTAGGCCATTAAACATCTGTAATGTGAAAAAGCTTTTTCAGTGCAGTACTGAATAGAAACAATGTTTATATGATCCTTCCTATTAATAAAAAAAAATGCAGTTTGGAGATTCTAAAAGGTTTATGTAAACATTAATATATACAGCGCTTAATATACATGTCTGTGATTGGCTACAATGCTCAACGCGGAAACAACACAAGAAGTTTCGTTTCGTTTTTGAATAATGTGTCCTCCAGTGCCCGGACTCGACTGGATTCGGACATTTTTCCGAGTCTAAAATGTCCTAGTCCGTGTCAAGTCCGAGTACAAATTCATCCGAGTGCGTGACCATGACAAGTTCGAGTTCATTCAAAATTGGACTCGAGTCCGGACTCGAGTACCCCAACTCTAGACCCATTTATATTGACAACAGAGTTCAGAGTATTTCCAATATTTATGATCAATATATTATGATAAGTATATGGTGTAAATATACTTATTGAAAAAATCTATTCACAATATACAGTATTTACTCTGTAAAATGGCATTAGTTGAGTGTACTTCTAAAACTTGGAAAACATTTATGGATTTCCTTAAATTTCCTTAAATGTCAAGGGCGTTTTAATCAAATTTGAAAGTTTCTAATAGAAAAACTTACAAAACAGTGTCGTGACAATGAAGCTGGTAATGCTGTTTAGCCCTCCTCTGCTGAGATCTTCACAGATTTGTTAGTGTTTAATGTTCTGTTGGGATTTAAAGGGTTTGTTCTGTCTGAGTTTTGTGGGTCACTATTGTGCTGAAGAATAGAGCCTGTGCTTCAGTCCAGCAGAAGAACAAGAAACATTGAGAATATGCTGCATGTTGCTTTATCTAAAAATTATGTAATTGTACTGGAGTTATTCTTTTTTTAAATGCATTTATTCAGTGAAGTTTCAGACATGCACAAAGTATTTACAGTTTAATAAATAGAAATAAGTACAATGTCTACCATATAGGTCCATTACACATCTTAGATAGTGACTAAATTAAAAGCAATATTTTTGTCAAAATAGTCCCTTTTAATACAGTATCACTGTTTATATTGTTACTAGGTATCATGCTTGTAAACTTGTGCCAGAATGTACAAATTTTCAACCATGCTAACTAGATTTTAGCAAAAAAGTGTGTATAAAAACTGTAAAACAATGAGAGAAACTGAATTTATTGTATTTTATTGTATTTATTTTAATGTATTTATTTGATATGTTATTCACTTTCATGTCGTGTGGGATAACAATTACTTTTTTCCAATCACAATTACTAATTCTTTTTTCAGTATCTTCACAAAACCCACGAAGAAAGTGGTCTAAAGAAGAGATCCAGGCTGTGGAAAAAACTCTGATGGACTACATCCACTCTGGGAAGGTTCCTGGTAAAGCCCAATGCATGGAGTGCATTGAAAGGTCACAAGCAGCACTTCAGGGGAGACGTTGGGAGGCGGTGAAATTTTATGTTAAGAATCGTATTGATGCCTTAAAGCGAAAAATGTAGAAGAAAAGGTCCTTTGTACCTAGGTGTTTTTCATCCTATGTTTGTTGAAGGCAACAAGATGTTCAAAATGTGTTTCAAAACACAAGGTAAATAAATGTTCTAGAGCATTAAGAAATCGTAGATTCTTGTTTTTACTGTAATTACCCAAATTTTTTAACTTTTCTTGGGGAAGTTGTACATCAAATGTCTTCTAAGAATTCAGTGTGGTCAAACTGTGGCACATTTGAATAAAATATAAAAAAAACTTATATAGATGGATAGACAGACAGATATAAAGAACAGCCTACAGATGACAGATTGATAGATAATACAGACAGTATTGTGTTGAGTTTAAGGATTTAAAAAAAACACAGTGTGAAGTCTCTACACACTAAGTCCAAAATTCTCGTTCATTAAAAAATATACGATCTCACTTTTGTGTCTATCACCTTAACGCACTGCCTGCGAAACTTTTGTGTCAATTATGCTGCTTTTTTGCATCCATAGCAAGTATTTTAGAGGTGTTTTGCCAATTCACAGCCACCGTACAATCAAACGCCAAAATCTAGAACTAAAATCTAGAAGACTTGGTGGTCTCGTATTTAATTATGTCTAGTATCGGTAGCAAAGCTTCAAACTGAGCCACTGACATCCTGAAGTAAACCCCGAATCGTTCTGGATAATCCAGCAGTAAACTCTTCTCTTCCTCTCTACAATCAGGCTTGTTGGATGGACCCAATATTTCCTCTTTCTCTTTTTAAGAAGAGAGAGGACCGCAAAATCATCCTCCTTAAAGATTACATTTTGTATTGTTTTGCGAATTATTCCGCAACACAATAATACACATTTGACTCATTGAGTTTCATAGGTTTCTGTGCGTGGCAAATTTTTAGGATAGCGAATAAGAAAAAACACAAATAGCAGTATATCTTGCAACCCTGTTGAATGCCAGCATGTGCTCGTGTTTTAATTCAAAGTTGATTCCAGTATGCACAGATCGTTATTCAGCAAACACAATAGACTCGTGAACATTTCCTGCTTGTCAAACAACATGACTGTCTTATTTATCAAAATGTGGACCTTTTCAGATTCTCAATTAAAGAAAAATAGATTCCTATTCAACAGGAAATGAGGTGAAGCTGTTGTCACTGTTTACATCTATACAAATGGTCTATTCAAATACAAGAGTTTATGGGAATTAGTTAATTGTAAAATAAAGTAAAAATCCATAAAAATAGACAATTCTCCCTTTTAAACAACTTTAATGATGATCTAAACTTAATATTTATTGTTAATCTGGTACAGGTTTAAATTTGTATTAAAACTAGATAACCTACAGATAACTTATAATGGCGCCCCTCGGAGGTGGTTTGGGGTAAGACACAATAGGGAGGTCCCCACCAGGATAGAAAAACCTGACAAATATTCACATTCCTAAAATTAATAATTTCCGATAAAAAACTTGATTTTTGGGATTAAAAAATTCCCCTAGACACTTCTGATTAAAAATTATGCCTTTATTGTATTTAGAAATTGGTGTCCCCACGTGTAACCTTCTAGTCAGGAGTCCCCATGACGTAGCAAAAACAAGTATGTGTGTGTGTGTGTGTGTGAGAACTGATAAGATGAAAAATCTCTGCAATATAGTGAGTCCAAAGATTTGAAAGAACCTTAGTGTCTTTTGAATGCAGTACTATACATATATACCAAGCAACAGATCGACTTGTTTACTAAACAAATGCCTCTTTGTAATGCTTTACATTGCAACCATTCAGTGAAAATAGATGATTAGTGTAAGATGAAACAATCTCCTGTTCTATGCTGATGGTTTCAGACATCAAATAATGCACAATATGTATAAATAAGAGTTACTGTTCAACAAGTCACATTCAATTAACAAGGCACCTCATCTGTGAATGAAGTATGAACATGCTCACCTGTCATTGTCCAGTATAGCTTTTTTCTCCAGATTATAGATTTGTGCTTGATGCTCCTCTTTTTGATTTTGAAGCTGCTGTTCCAACGACCTGCGTTCAGCCATAAGCTTCTCTCTCTGCATAGAAAAGTCCTCCAAAGACGCCAGCTTACCGGCTAAACACAAAAAAGGTAAACATTTTAATTATGGACACTAGCAATCTTGATAGGTAGAAAGGTGCATTTAATAAAACTAGTCAATAATATGATAGTGCCTCACTCTCACATAGCAGTACAGCTAAGACCCAAAACACATTTCTATTTTTTTCTTAGTGTGAAGAACCTTTTCCCAATACAAAGAACCTTTAGAGCAATGAAAAGGTTCCATGGATGTTAAAAGTTCTTCATGGAACCGTCATAAGGAACCTTTATTTTTAAGAATGTATCACACACTTAGTGACAATTTGTTATATATGTTTATATATTTTATTTGAAATTTGTTTTGAATGTATGCTAATATGTGACTGTTCAGAAGCTTGTACCAAGCGTCATGTTCTTCGATGTGAATTTTTCCTTAGTTTCCTGAAGTTCATGTCTAAGCATGCTCAATTGTAACTCAAAGGATTCTCTCTCGGCCTCTTGGGCTTGCTGGTGTCTTGATAAAGTCTCAGTCAGATCATTCACTTCATCCTCCTTTTGAGCCAGTGTGCGTTTCATGTAGAGAACTATGTCTTTTTTCCCTTTCTCCACATTATTAATCTTAGAGGATAAGTCCTTTTCTTTAACCTCCAATTCATCACATTTAAGCTGGTATCTGCAATAAAAAAAGACAAGGTCACGCATATGAGATAGGCTAAGTACTTCCTGTTGAGGGCTATTTGGTTAAGTATATTGTCAGGTTAATTATTAACATTATTCATTATAATCCAAAGTCTACTTCATTTTATTTCCCTCTAAGGCAGAGACATGAGCTAAATGAATTAAACAACTGACCAACTAGGCCTAACTGATTTTTGAAGATTCGATTATAATCTCATATCTTTAAACGTACTGATACATCATTCAAGTGGTCAAATCGACAGCATCGTCATTAGGTGAGTGTTCCCATTGATGTATAGGTTTTTACTGTAGGCTAGATGCGTTTTTGTTTATGAGTTGTTGTTTTTCTCAAATCCTGAGGTATTTGAATATCGTGAAAACCTCTAAAAACTCGTGTAACCAAAATAAACAAAAATGGCAGTGGTCGTGATAACTTGCCAGAACTCTCACCTTTCCAATCGCTCCTCCAAATCACGTATTTGAGCCCGATAAAAGTTTTTGTCACTCTCCGTTAATTCTTCGCGTTTTTTCTGCTCAGGCTCAATACCTTCCTTTTTATTTGATAGCGCATCTCCGCGCCCCTTTCCATTCTTTTTGGGAGGCATTGCACTTTTTACGTGCTTTAAACTAAACAGTCTGAGAAGTAAAAACTTAAACAAACGCAATTGTTTCTTGTTGCCATGGACGTGAGGTTCAGTTGTTGTGTGTCATGCGCAGAAACGTGCAAAAACTTATAGGCTACATTTTGTGCTTTGTAAGCTTTAAAACCTGACATTGTGGAAAGTATTATACTAATAGGTTTGGACATATAAAAACAACAGTTTCACTTTCATTTCTGATTAAAAGTCGAGTTGTACCACTCCCAATTCTGTCGACAGTCTAATTCAAAATGTTTTAATAGGTTGGCTAGCCTATTTCTGTTCTTTTTTTTTTTTCTTAAAACGAATTTATTACTTCACTAATCTTAATTAATTTATGCAGTAATTAATCTTAGCTACTGCACAAATAATAATACCACATCTAAATGAAAATAGGCTACACCATTACAAATGTAACTTATGTATTCAAAACCTTCAAAGTTTGTAAGCATTATCTGTAACGTTAAACATTTTTAAAAGTAAAAGGTCAACATATTTCTTAATATTATTGGCGACTGCATGTGGCATTCTACAGCTAAAATGGTGAAGTTTAGCTATACTGTAATCATTAAAAATGTATAGCAAACTGGCACTTCCTAACATCATCCCTAACAAGTAACTTGCAAAGTAATTTCTGATTAATTTGGTTCGGGAGTAGTAGAGAGAAAAGCCCACCCGAAATTGAGAATTGATTGGTTGGGTCCTTACAAGATAGCAAAAATCATTTGGCCCAGATCTGGCCCAGACACGTCGTAAATTCTCTTGGCACAACGGGCCAATACCGGCACAGTTCGGTTTTCTCATCTGGACCAGAACTGGGCCAGCTCTGGATTCCTTCATGGTGATTTGGCCCAAATGGGCCAGATCTGGTCCAGCTCTGTTTTGGATCTGGTCCAGAATCATGCCAGATCAAGGCCAGCTCATTTTGTAGTCCGTACACACATGCACACACACTCGCTCTCTCTCTAAGAAGTACACATACCTATTTCAAGAATCTTCTCGCATGATCTAATTTCTTATCTTATGCCACTGATATTTTCTGCTCTTAGGTTTTAACAAGAAATGATTTGGCAATAAAAAGTTGAAAGTACTGCTTTAGAGGTTTACACTAAAATGTACACTTTACACAAAAACACCACCTGTGTTAGCACTAATTCACAGCCACTACTTCACAATAATCATGCATTAAAATTGCATAGTAAATTTGACATATTCAAGGACTTTCTTTCCCTAATTCCCTGCAGTTAGTTCACTCAAAAATTAAAGTTCGGTCTGTAATTACTCGGCCTCATGTTGTTCCAACCCCGTAAGACTTTTGTTCATATTCGGAAGTTTCGGAACACAAATGAAGATATTTTTGATTAAATCTGAGAGCTGGATCACTCCTACATAGGCTTCTAAGGGACTAAATCTTGTCGGCCCCAAAAAGTTTTTAAAGACATTGTTAAAATAGTCAAGTTTTAGTCCCTTAGAAGCCTATGGAGAAGTGATCCAGCTTTCCGATTTCATTAAAAATATCTTAATTTGTGTTCCGAAGATGAACGAAAGTCTTACGGGGTTGGGACAACATGAGGGAGAGTCATTACTGACAGAACTTTCATTTAACTATCCCTTTAAGGCCGTTGTAAGGTCAATGTTTGGCAGCCCTTGAAGTTAAAATATGAAACTTGAGCACTGAAATTGCTGATGTGTTTAAATTGGTTAAGTGTTTAAAGTTATTTGTCTTTTTTTATTTATTAGATTTTGGATCGATCAAATATAAAGAAATGTTCCTTATCTTTTTGTTCCATATCTTTTTGTTTGTTTAAAATTAATAATTTCTATAAACATTTATTTTTAAAAATGATACATCATTGTACATCATATTTCTTAAATGAGAAGTTTTGTTTCAATCAAATCTATAGATTATTGTTTAGATAAAAAAAGGATTTAAATTAATTGACTTTCTTCAACATGGAAAATTTACCTTGTAAATTTACTTGGTAACTTTGTACCAAGTTTAAAAAAAATAAAAAACTTTTCATAGACATAGAAAATATTGGTTAGGGTAAGTTATTTATTTTTCATTGGTTAAAGTTATAAAATATGGATGTGAACCATAACCTAAAAATTTTAATTGGATGAATGAAAATATTTTTTCAGTGATGTATTTGCTCCCTTTAGCCTTGAAAGCACAAAATTCCATTCTATTTTTATGTGGATGATCTCGCTTTAAAAAATGGGGATAATTATGACATACACTCTCTGTTGAACTGCCTTGTGGACGTAAGATGCTGGCTGGCAGCTAATTGTCTAACACTGACTGTAGTGTCTGGACCACCAGATTCTATTATACAGATAAATAACCATCTGGGTCATTTAATTGTGTCTCATGCTTATGCCAAAATTTTGGGAGTGATTTTTTAATGGCCTTAGATTTGACAAACCAATCATTTCAGAAGTGAAGAGTGAACCAGTGAAGCGAAGAGTGAAGAGTGTTCCCTCTTTCTAGTTCCGGTAAGAAGCCTGGCGGCAGCATTTGTAGGCAAGATAAAGAGGACTTAGCCACATCAGGGTACAGTGAGTTTTTAAAGTTTTTACTCGCTTTTAATTTTGCAATGGATCTGAGATGATAAAAACTACTCTTCACTACTATATATATATATATATATATATATATACGTGTGTGTGTGTGTGTGTGTGTGTGTGTGTGTGTGTTTATTTATTTATTTATTTATTTTTACAGTGAGCAAAGGCGCCAACTGTCCATTTGCGCCATCTTGTGGCGGTTTATAAATAATAGAGTATTTTTTTCCTGTATCAAATTTTTCTGAAAGTTATCATTTTATGGATATTGTTTTTAATTTTGCAGAGTTTTTAGTAGCCTACATTTTAAAATAAAGGAAAAGGACTGTATTTTTGTTGTTGTTGTTATTTTCCGTAAAATGTGATTTTTATTTATTTTATTTTTTTTACAGCGTACCTGCCCCTAAAAATACTCGAATGCCAACCGCAGCAAAAGTGCAAATTGCAATGCAACATAAACATGAACGCCTAATATAAATATTTACTTTAACTTTTTCTTTAAATCTCCATACATTTCTGGGGTTGGTGCAGCTTGATATTCCCATAGTAAAAAAGGTATATGACCGTTTTGGGTATTAAGTTTTTTTTTTTGTTTGTTTTTTTGTTTTTTGGGGGGGCATTTTTAAAACCTCACCGTTAAATTCACTTTATAATGTTTCACAAAAAAATGAAATAGTTTGACTCACAAATGTGTATGTGCAAGCCGTGCCAGTCAGAGACTGGCTCAAGGTTTAAAACAATGACCTGATGACACCATGGGCATCTGCGAACTTCAAGTTGGTTTTACTGAACTGTCTAAACAAAAGCTTGTTGCGTAAAATAACAGACATTTTGTGAGTATGATGTTGCCAAGTTGGAGGGGGAGGGGTGAGAAAGATACAGAAAGAAACGACGTCATCATGAGACACTGCAACTTTGTAGCAAAGAATAGACGCGCTGCGTGTCAATATATTGTGACAATAATGATGGACTTCCTCTCACAGCTGGACCAAATCTCACGACCCTGTTAGTAGTGGTTAATGTTAGTTGAAGTTACTTTTAAAACATGGAATTAAAGAGAAATTAATAGCAAATAGAGTTCTAATTGAGCCCCGAGGTGAGATATTTGAAATGTTGTTAAATTATTTAAATGTTGTTGAACTTCTAATTTTGGAACTAATCGTAGAATTTGCATTCTGTGTAGCCTACAGACAGACTAGCCTACTGTGTATTATCGCATCATCATGATAGAGTAAAAGTTACAGTGTCTGCAAATATTTGTGTTTATAATGATAGCATGGGGCTTGTTTGGATGTCTGAGAGGAGAGAGGTTTTTCGTTTTGGGGAGGGGAGTCAGTCTGCTGCTCATTATGTAACTTTGGAAATGTGTTTTCGCGCTCCGCTTTTTGAGTCTGACATTCCTACAGTTCCATTGGGATTCCGTTATAAACATCACAGCGAGAACAGATCACAGAAGAAAACAGAGCGACTGACAGAGTGCGTAGAGTACGTGTTCATCCTCATCCTGTCGTGTCGACCCTCGTATAAGCTTGAACAAGTGAAGTGTCTGAGTCTAATAAGATCTATAGGAGGATGAGTTTGGTGAGAATCTCTTTCTGGTAGGAGGTTATTTTATGGTTGTTAAAAAGTTGTTTATGGGACTGCTTTATAATGTAAACGAATTCAATTATTGGAGTAAGATGTCTTCTGACATGTTTAATTATGTGTTTTCATATAGGCCTACTGCAAAAATGTTTAATTTCCATAATGATTTCACAGAGGAAAACACCAAAACACAGTATGTGCTCATCCTCTTTCTATCATATCGCATGTTGTATTTGTGTCTGAGGCTAAAAAGTGCTTTATAAGTGCTTTATTCTTTGAGAATCCAGGAGGCTATTTTATAGTTGCTGTAAGTTGTTTTGAAGACAGAGTAAGGTGTTAAAGTGTCTTCTAATACGTTTATGCCATGTTCATATATATACCATAATGAAACTATAAATACAAAGCAGTTTGCCTTATTGCCAACTCTCTCTGTGAACACCATGTGTTGAGGAATGTTTTGTTTTTTATGTGCTGTTTTTTCTGCCCAGAAGGGTTACATTTTTGATTGTGAAACCGTGAGAGGGAACTGGTGTTGTAATCTCTTAGATATTCAGGCTGTCTGGCATGGAGGCTTTTTGTTTGGGAATGGACATTGCAGGCTGTTACTGGGTGTTGTCAGTTGTGTCTGTGGTCCAACAGTTAATATTCTGAACGGTGTAACGGCATCTTTATAATACACAAAGGATATGGTGGTCATGGGAAAGAGCAGCATGTTGTTGTTGTTTTTTTTGTTGTTTTTTTGAGAATTTCCTGCCTTGGAGCCACTTTACTATAATGTGAAGTTGCATTACAAAAAAAGGTTACTTTGATATAATTGACATTAGTTGCCACACTGGTATAATTTGATAATTTTCCTGCATTTACAGGCCTTCGTGTCCCATGGAAAATGGTGGTGTTTATGTAAAGGTAGGCTACTGCATGATACATGTAATATATTAACTTTGACAAATTTCAGGGTGACATTGTTAAGGGAAATGGCTTTCAATCATGCAGATAATTTAAATGGATTTTCCACCCAAAAATGAAAATTCTGCCATTATTTAGTCACCCACTTGTTGTTTTAATCCTGTATGACTTTCTTTCTTCTGTGGAACACAAAAGAAGATATTTTGAAGAACGATGGTAACTAAACATTTTTGGATCACATTGACTTCCATTGTATTGTTTGTCCACACAATGGAAGGCAATGGTAAACAAACTGCTTCGTGTTGCCCAAAGAAGAAAGCAAGCCATACAGGTTTGTAATTTGACAGTAAATTATGACAGAATGTTCAATAGCTATTAACTTTATTTTGCTTTTCTGATGACATTCCCTCACAAAGCGGTAGTCACAAAGGAATCTGAGAGCTTAGCCATAAACTCTAATTCAATTAGGATGGGTGACACAAAGGGGCTTAGACTGCTGCCCATGTCTTCAGAATGGTTGAGGACAAACAGGGTTACTGTAGGCAACCAACTGTGCCAAATGTTGCTGTTTAGGGCAACTGAAAATGGGCTCACATTTAAATAGAGATGCTTCACATTATACCACTGGTAGTTCTGTTGTAGCCTCTAGTACAAAGGCAGTCTTTTCACCATTACTGTCGTTTGTCTTTTGCACAATGTTTATTTAACATTCAGGACATTTTCCCATCATTTAAGCTAACCTATATCAGTTTTATTGCTCCAGATGAACATAAATATATTGGATAAAAGAGCTAGTTGATGCTTTTAAGACTCCACACTGTTGTCAGTGATAATATATTGGCCTATTACAAACTGTAAACACAGATATGTCACCTTAACAATCGACCAGAACTGCTTTAAATGTGATCCACCTGAGACAGCGCTTTCATAGGAGGTTGCTAATGATTTCTTTATTCGTATGGTTTTTCATCATTGCTCTATTTCCTTAAGTTTTCTAAAGAGAAATGCCAACTGAATTCCCCATCAGACAAACTAAAGCAGGAGTTGGAGAAAGAGCTGAAATTGAGCAGCAGTAACTTATCAAGTCATGGCTGGTACCATGGTCGTATACCTTGGGAGGTGAGATTTTAATTGTAAAAAGAAAATGTATTGTTGGATGTATCCTTACATTTTTGCAAGTTCTTGCTTTGACTAGTATTTCATCTCAAATTACACGGTGATATAATAAGCCATATGACTTAATATTTGTTTCTCGCAGGTGTCTGAGTCTCTTGTGCAACAGAACGGGGACTTTCTAGTCCGTGACTCCCTCAGTAGCATTGGGGACTATGTCTTAACCTGCCAGTGGAACCAGAATGTTCTTCATTTCCTCATCAGCAAGGTTCTGATCAGATCTTATGACGCATCTACACGAGCGCAGTATATTCTGGAGGAGGAAACCTTTGATTCTGTGCTGACGTTGGTTCATTCCTATGTTGGAAGTAAAAGGCCTCTGACAAAGAAGAGTGGTGCGTTGATTTACTCACCAGTTTACAGGACACTTCCACTAAGACACCTAGAAACCATGTTTGGGCTACCAAGTGTGGAGAGCAGCCCAGTGAACTCACCAACCAGGCAGAAAGGAAGCCAGAAGAAGAGGGAGAGCATAACTGTGACGGAGGCTTTGGAAATTGAGCTGATAAGACCACAAAGGTGAGTTGTATGATTGTATTTGAGCTGGAGTGTTTCATTTCTCAGCCTTAATAGGATACTTATCCCCAAAAATGAAATGAATCCCATTTACTCACCCTTATGCCGCCCGGATGTATATAACTTTCTTTCTTCAGATGAACACAGATTTTTTAAATGCTCTCTGTGAGTCCAGATAATGCAAGTATGAGACTTATAAACTAATGCTTCCAGCTAACTGTCAAATGGGTCGAGTCAAGCGGGAAGTGCTGGTGAAGCATGTGTGAGTTTTACAATCATGTGACAGTTGGCCAGAAGTAATAGCTTATTGTTAAATAATAGTATTTTCCTTACACACACCTATCGTTTCACTTCGATTACTGTCGTGTTGTCTTTGTTTGGTTTTTGAAGCTTCAAATTTGGAGGTCCAGTACACTTGCATTATATGGACTCGCAGAGATTATTTACATTTCTAAAAATCCTGTTATTCCCCCATTGGTCAGTTAAACACATAGCACACCTATTTAAAGGTTTATAAAATGAAAATTCTGGCCTCATTTACTCATCCTCTTGTCACTCCAAATTGTAAGACTTTTGTTCATCTTTTTGACACAAAATAAGATATTTACCAAATCTGAGAGATTTCTGCCCTCCATTGACAGTTATGCAACAGTCACAATCTCTGTGAAAGGTCACAGGAGTATTTAATTAAACAAATCAAGTGACATATCTTTTACGAACTGCTCTGAGACAAAAAGGTTGAGATCCAAATGCAGCTTTTGAGTAATCCCTAATCCAAACACAGGCAAGGGGTCAAGCACAGGAAGCCAGTCCAAACAAGCAGGAGAGGGGACACAGGCAAAGGGGGAATCTAAGTACCCAGCAAACACAGAACGTTCCCCTAACGTTCCCGAATGGTCCCATGATGTTATTTGGGGGGGGAACCAAACAAGAACGTTATAGGAACGTTCCATGTAGGTTATTTTTAGGTTCCATTTTTATAACGTAAGGAGAACGTTCCCCTAACCTTAAGGGAAAGTTCTGGAAACCAAAAACTAACGTTCCCAGAACCTAAATTTGTTTGCTGGGTAACAGGCAAACATTCAAGAACCAAGAGACATGAAACCAGAGAGAATGCTCAGAGTAACATTAGGCAAGACTTCACAGGGAATGAATGAGAAAACCAGGCTTATATTCACCTTATTCCTACGCCCCATGACGCTTTGCGCGAATTATGAGTGTAACTTCCGTTAAGCTGTAAATAATCAGTGAAAGGTTCTCTCTATGAACGCAATACGCTAAAAAAGTGTCAAAATGAGATACCATTAAAGCTATGGTATACGATGTTAAAAATCGGTCGAGACGGTAGGGAAGTTTTAAAAAACTCATCCCGCCCCTCCACACACACCCCCCTCCCCTCTGTGCTACCTGATCCCTGACGTATGTCACGTTTGAGTTCACGTCAACGCAAGATTAGCAACACATGAAATGTTCTAAACTCCCCACCACCATTATAATACTACTAGTATTTCTAAGGTTTTCAGTAATTGTTATTGCAGCACGCAGCGCATCTTGTTCAAATTCCGATCGGCTCGAACAGAAACCTCGAACAAGAAATATAATTACTTTGAACCGCGATCGGCGATGCTAAACGGCTAACATTCCAATGCCGACCGGCAGCATGAGCAAGTTGTCAAACTGACAAAAAGCCACGTAACACGTCACACCATAAAAGAATAAATAAATGTTTACCTGCTCAACAAAAAGTCATCCGTGTCAGCGTCGTTTTCAGCCCCAGATCTCCCTGAAGCTTTCTCCAACGGTCAATGAAGGTCGCTACATTTATCCTACTTAAGAGTCCGGCATTCTTCACATTTCTTTTTAATCTCTGATCTTTCCTCCACAGACTTTCTCTTGCGTCCAAACTTTACAGTAGAGGCAAGCAGGGGCCGCTTGCTGTTGTCGTTTATATTTTTATCCATTGCTTTATCCATTGCTGATCTGACGCTACTAGCTAGCTACCATAGACAGTCTGTCAGCTGTTTGCTCACGCACGGAGGGGGGCGGGGGCGGGTGCGGTTGGGTTGGAGACGCGAGCGCCAGGCGGAGTTTCAAGTGGAGCTGGTGATTGGATGAGAGCAGTTGACCAATATAAGCTGTGCGGCCGCACAGCTTACATTGGTCAACTTTTCTGCGGCTGTACAGCCAATAGAGTGAATGGATTTTTTTCGTTCTTTTTTCTATTCATATTGTTAGGATTGTACTATATAACCATAACCAGCATCTAAACGAGGATATTAATAATGAACAATCTTTGAAATCGTATACCCTAGCTTTAATGAGATTAACCAACATTAAAATGAAATTTAAAAGTTTAAAAGAATCAACAAGGTACTTTCAACAGACCAAAAATAGCCCGATAAGCGTGAGTCTTTGGTTAAATATCAATAAATATCTGTTTTGTATAACAAGCCTTAATCAAAAATGTTCATTAACTTCAGCATTACTTCACACTATATCAAAGTGATTCCCGTCATTTTGACAGATAAATTGCATTTACCTGTGAAAACAAACCTGGAAAGGGACATGAGGATTTGAGGAGAATAACGAGTGATTCTTCGTGCATTCCAGTGAATTATTAATGGAATATCGTAAATTAAATTCGGGAGGACCGGCCACAAATGTGCCATAGCCTATATGTTGTCCTTTTTCATACTTTTACAGCGGATTGCAAAGGAAAAAATAAAAATCATCTTGAGGAAAAGAAAGCAGCGACTGAAAAGGACTCTTGCCATAGATGTTCTTGTTATAACGTCACGTTAAAATACCAAGTATAACGTTATTCTCATGATGTCTGAAAATAAATCATGAAGGAAAATTGACAGCTCATCCAGTCAAACTGACGGATCAGCTTTATTTGTAGAACAACCTCATGATTTGAAATCATTCGTTTCAGTCTTTTTGAATGGAAGCTCCCCAAACCAGAAGTGCCACCCATAATTCAAAACGCAGTAAGGAACGTCAGGAATAAGGTGGATACTGTGAGCTAAACAAAAGGTAATTACACACAGGTGAATGTAATCATGGCTGATTAGTCCAGGCAAAGAATTGTGGGGAATGGAGAATGTGATAGTGTGGTGCTTGTCTGGGGGGAGTGGTAATCACAGAGCACTCTCACTGGTGATCGTGACAATAACAGTGTGTTCTCGTAATCTTAACACAAGTACTGGCGACTCAGAAAAATTAGGGACTTAAATATACACAGATATGAATTAAAATGACTAACAGGTGCGATGATTAAACGAATGACCATAATAACAAATGAGAGAGGGAAACATGAACAAAGAATACAGGAAATTAAGAATTTCAAGCCAAAAGTCCATGATAGTGAAACATAATGAACAAAAAACTGAATGTCTCTGACAGCAACTAACACTTAGACGCTTTAAAAAGTTCAAAAGAGATTGTAAAACTAACCCATATTAATTGAGCGGTTTATTACAAAGTTCCTGAAGAGACACGATTGCTCTATATGATGAACAGTTATAAACTTTATAAACCTTCATCAGCACACACATCAGATCTGCTAAACAGAAGCTCAAGCATGTTCACTTGATGTGCGAGAACCAGTGAGGTTCAAAACAGGTTCGGTTGAGCTTCTGTTAATGTTCACTGATCAATGTTTATATGTGAATAAAAAGCCTAAATTCAATCTGTTCGCATATAAAGTGAGCATGTCTCTTAAAGTGAGCATGTCGCTTAATTTTACACAATTTTTTACAATTTCTTTATGACCTTTTTGAAGCATCGAAGTCAATGGAGGGACATAAATCACTCAGGTTTCATTAAAAATATCTTCATTTATTTTCCGAAGATGAATGAAAGTCTTGGGGATTTGGAACAACATGAGGGTGAGACGGTGAGTTAATGATTCTCCTTTTTTGGGTGAACTATACCTTTAAAATCACACATTTCATCTTTACAGAATATATATAAATCTCACTTTTTAAAATGATTAGGGTTTTGTTTTAATAATCATTGATTGTCCTGTACTGTATTCCACAGTGACGTGGTGAGAAGTTTTGATGGCACTGTAGAGCAACGCCTTGTAGTGTCGACTTCCCCCATATTAATGAGCACATGTAAGATTCAGTTCCCATCAAATCAATTAAAACCAGACAATCTGAGAATAGCATTGTGACTGTACACCTGCTTTTTTTCTCTACTGTAGTGGCCAGGCGTCGACGAAGCCCCTCCGAAAACAGGAAGTTTGTTATAGTCCCTTCATCACCTGTTCTGCAAAGTTCCAGTGAAATACGGCTTTGTTCATCCCCCCCTGAAAACACTCTCATTTATCTGGAACCAACAGTACATCTTCTGTCTTCCTTGACACATTCCCATCAAAACAACAGAGAAGCGAACCATCCACAAAATGACCCAGCGATTTCTCCAACTGACCCTGTTACTACAAATCATCCCTTTGTAAGACATGAGATACAGACTTTGGATCGCAGAGAGGAGTACGATGAGGATTATTTAATGCCTTTCATTATAGACACAGTTTCCTGTTTCAGACCTTGTATGTACCAGTCACCACTGTTGCTCCCAGAAAATAAACCTCTGGAGACCAACATGCTAAAAAAAGTGAAGGATGTCCTGTTTAAAGTTGACATAAAGACAATGGCCATGTATATTACCAAAGCTGACTGCATGGTAGGTTTGATTTTATAAACTAGATTATTTTTCATGGATTAAAATAACTGACATTCATTAGGGCTGAATTTATCAAAATAAAACCAAAATAGCAATATGGCTTTTATGGAGATTATCAATGCTGCATTTACACACAGGCAGCTCATAATTAAGTGTTTTATTATTAGCGTTATTGTTTCTTAAATCCAGATTTTTTATTTTACATTGAAATATTACAATATATTTTTTTGTTTATTATTATTATAATTATTCTATAGTCAGACTGATGTATATAATCACCAACTTTTTGGCCAAATTTTACAGCTCTACAAATAAGCACAGTAAAACTAGAACTTAATAAAAAAAAATTCACAATCACAATCACAATTTTTATCAGAAATAAATTTGATTTGTAAAAAATGTCCCCAAATAATGCTGCCCTATTATATTGCTATCATTGCGTTTGTTGTTGCTGTTATTATTATTCAATACTAAATACATTTAATCTGGATATTTCTAATATATATATAAAAAAGTTGTAAATCAAGTTGTAAATAAAAAAAGTTGTAAATCACAATTTTTATTAGAAATAAAAACTTGATTTAAAAAAAATCCCTAAATCGTGCAGGCCTAATATATAACCAAAGTTAAAACCATAATATATATATAATACATAATATATATCCCTGGGTTAGTATTATTTTTGTTGCAAAACTTTTCTGGATCCTCTGAATAATTTAATATGATCGTTTTTTTTTTTTTTTTAAGTAAAATGTCCACTGCACTATGCTCTTAACAAGATTGCTCATCTTCACTCTGCAGGTTGCTCGAATTCTGGATATGTCTGATGATATGATGAAAGGGATGGGGGTGAGTTCGGGAATGGAGCTCCTTACCCTCCCGCATGGACATCAACTCCGCCAAGATCTGCTTGAAAGGTTTGGTTACCACTGTGTCCAATAAATGCTTCCATTGAGATGACAGCCTCTATGTTAAATTAAAATTTACACAAATAACTCTTCCTTGTCCCGTCAGGTTCCACACCATGTCCATAATGTTGGCTGTAGAGCTGCTGGGCTGCACTGGCAGTGCTGATGAGAGAGCCACCCTCCTGCACAGAGTCATCTGTCTGGCCTCTGAACTCAAAAACAATTTGACCAATTTGTTTGGTTTTGCCACAGTTATGAAATGCCTCGAATTACCACAGGTTAGAAGACAAATGGAAGCATTTCTCTTGAACCATGATGGAAAGTGTATCAATTAAGAATTGATTTTTTTTTTCATTAATAAATATGAATAAGTAAATAACTTAATAAATAAAAATGTATAATTATAAAGCAATCTGATGGACCTAAAGGTTGTTGATCCTGGAACAACATTCCAATCAACCAATCAGATTTGAGGGGCAAGTTTACAGTTTATATTAAAGGGATAGTTCACCCAAAAATCATAATTCTGTCAGTATTTACTCACCCTCATGTTGTTTCAACCCCGTAAGACCTTCGTTCATCTTCAGAACACGAATTAAGATATTTTTGATGAAATCTGAGAGCTGAATCACTCCTCCATACTAGTCCATAGGCTTCTTGAGGGATTGAAACTTGACGGCATCGAAAAGTTATTAAAGACATCGTTAAAATAGTCCAAGTGACTACAGTGGCTCAATCTTATCTTGATCAAGCAATGAGAACACTTTTTGCGCGCAAAAACAAACAACTATTAATCTATTTCAACTATTAATTTCCTTTGGGCCTCTAGTCAGTTAAACGTCACACATAGGCCTTATTCACAGAAGCACCATCTTTGATTTTTAATGAGAATGAAAGCGAGGCTGTGAGGGATAGACTTGCTTCTCTTCAATGGGCTGTACTGTTATTGAATGTGTTTTCGGATTGTTCTGCTCATGAAACACTGGAAAAATATCTTTCAAAGAAATGTCAGTTGACAAAAAACTCCCGACAATGTAAGCTGTGGAAAATTGTAAGTAATCTAGCCGCTTAATTCAGCTTTTTACAGCGGATACCATTGGAAACACGGTAAGTCTATCCCTCACAGCCTCACTTTCATACCTGTCATGGCGCTGCTCTGAATAAGGTCTATAGGCTCACTATTTGCCCACGCTGGTCATGTGTGTGATGCGTGTGACGTACAACAACAGATCATACACTGTTAAACTCGAGGCCCAGAGAGAAGGAAATGAATAGTTGAAATAAAGTCGTTATTTTTGTTTGTTTTTTCACGCACAAAAAGTGTTCTCATCGTTTGATTAATTTAGATTTTATCAAAAATATCTTCGTCTTTTGAAGATGAACAAAGGTCTTACGGGGTTTGAACAACATGAGGGTGAGTGAATACTGACAGAATTTTCTTTTTTTGGTGAACTATCCCTTTAAGTTTAAGCTTACGAATAAAGTGCTTTTACCTCAGTGTTATTCGTTTATAATTTCCCTCTGATTTTAGGGATATGTTATGGGTAGGGATAGGGTTAATACTAAATTTTCAGACAGGAATGTTGTTTCATGATCCACATGTCTTACCTGGAAAATCACTGTGACCTTTTATAATGTTCTAATAAGTCAGAAGTCTTCTGCTTTTTTTCAGATTGCTCGATTGGATGAGACATGGACGGTTTTACGTCAGAAGTATACAGAAAGTGCTGTTCTTTATGAGAAAACCCTTCGACCCTCAATGAGGATGATGAATGATGGAGAAGGTAAATATTCACACATACTAATCATCTAAAGTAATTCATATTACACAGTTCTGTTAAACAAAGTTCATGGACTGACGTTCGCATTAAATTATGAAAATGTAAAAAAAAAAAAAAATAAGAGCGTTAAGGGTACATTCTATTTTTAGTAAAAACATTAAAGTGTTACTTTTGAATGTTCCCTCAACATTTTTAAACAAATTAAAACAATAAGCCCCAAAAGGTCATGGTTTACAGTGAATTTAGAACAGTATTCAGCATTCAACATATATAGAGAGGCAGGCATTGTTAGGCACGAAATGAAGCGGAAAAAATTTGAATGTAGTTCTTCAGAAAGAACTTAGACGCTGCAACACACAGACATAGAGGCAAACTAATACTGATGAGAATGTTTAGAGTATCATCTTGTTTCACGGGTCATACACATTGCATTATGATTCTGGAAGCTGTTCCCCGTAAAATGTGCAGCACACAGACAAACATTATGGTTGTAATGTTCAGGATCTATGTTTAAAATAAATTGTAACCACTCTCATCAGCCGTAGGAAGGTCAAACAAAAGAGTTTTGTAAATGGGGTGGGGGAAAAAGACAGTGTCTCTTTGGCATAACAACAACACTGCCTTCTTTAATGCAGCTCAACCAGGCCTCGTCCCCTTTTGTGTGTATTTCGTGGGCACGGATATTTAAATGGGTAACTGGAAAAATCGCGCTGTGGTCCAAATGAGTCGTTTGTTGTAGTTCTTGGACAGTGGATTCTGTTGAGTAAAATATCTCCCTTTGGAGTGCACTTTGAGCTTTGTAACCTTGTAGATCTTTTTTTTATGTTCAAACAGCTACATTACACACAAACTAAAGTTCAAAAAAGTGAAAAAGGATTATAGCCCTTTAAAGATTCTGTGTGCTTACCATTTCAAATTCTCCAATGACTCTCTTTCAGAGATAAGTGACCCCACAGAGACAACATTTCCCCATGTGCTTCCCCTGCTGTCTCTTCTTGAAAGGAGTGTCGTGACTCTTGATGAATCTGAGTCATGGGAAAGTGCAGACACTGGAGTGGCCATGGTCTTGAGCCATCTGAATGCTGCACGTACGATTGCGTGCAATGGCAGGATCTTCAGTGCTAATGCAGAGGCCAAACTGCAGGGTAATGCTCTATAACATAAACAGTTTGTAATGGTCACTGAATTTTAGGGTGATTTAGTATAGCTGCACTTTTTTTTAAGACGATAAATGGTTGCATTCATATTCTTTGTACCTTGTGACTTGGGTTAAAGTCACATACACTGAAAAAATCTTTTCATTCATCCAATTAAAAAAATTAGGGTAATGGTTCACATCTATATGTTATAACTTGAACCAATGAAAAATAAATAACTTACCCTAACCAATATTTTCTATGTCTATGAAAATGATTTTGTAAAACTTCAAAGTACATTTTTCATGTTGAAGAAAGTCAATTAATTAAAAATCTATTTTTGATCTAAACAAAAATATATAGATTTAATCAAAACAAAACTTCTCAAAAGATCTCAGCCGAGGATTAGTAAACAACTCAAACAGCATTACCAGCTTCACTTGTTACTGACCAGATTTACTTTATTTAATTTCCATTTTGTATGAAATCAATGGTAGTATTTTAAATTCACCATGATGTTGGTTAGTGTTTGTCATATCTCCCAGCATGCATTGTGGCATTAATAAATTATGCAGCTGGATTTTTTTTTTTGTAGCTCGCGACTTCATCTGATTATCTGGATATTTTGTTTGAGTGTCACCATTGTTGAGATTCATATGCTGTTTCTTGATGTCTGTGTGCATCTAAGTAATGCTGTAGATGAAAGGTTATTGTGTGCTAAATAATATTTTAAAAACAAATATGCTATGTGATAACACTGCTAGATATGCTGTAGTAACAAATGACTTCTATTATGAATAAAACAATATTCAGTCCCTCCAGAAAAACGCGATTATGCGATCGCTAAATTCAATGCAAAATCAGCCAAAGTCCGCATATTTATGCGGGGGCCGCATTTTTTTCAAACACGCCGCACTTTCGCTGCATAAATTGCCGATTTCCATGCAAAATATGGGGGGTTAGCATGATTTCATAATCCTCGCATTTTCGTTGCAAAAAAGTCACATATATCTTAGCAGAAAGTTGAAAAATGTTGTGTTTGCTTCACGCAAGAGCAGCCATTTCCCCCTGTTTCCATGGGAACGTTATGAAGTGACGCAATTATGCGACGGGATATAGCTCACAGCTGAAGCTATTGCTGAGGCCAGACAGACTCACGGAGGCGATTGACATCTCACAAATCGAACTCGTATAACTGTCTGTCACACGTTCTACCGTCACATCATTACTTAATAAACAAAATAAGATAAAAGAAGTAGCATCAAACAGAAATTACCCACACACATGGGGTGTTTGAGGCGCACATATAACACTGCAGACAATTCAACAGGGAGCGCGCAGCTCTTAAAGGGGCCACACCTTATTTACACTCGTTATAGTCTGAAATAAAACAAGATTAGAAATTAAATATTCCCAGCACTTTCTATGATGTAGTATGCTTGCTTATCAAAGGAAGTAATAAGAAATGACTCTTTACATTAAGGTAGTAGCCTAGTGAGAACAGGGTGTTGGGGAAATCACCTTTTTTCTCTTTTTCATCAAACCGCAGTTTATGCAAGTTCCCGCAATTTCATCGCATAAAATTGCATAAATATCCCGCATATTCCATCGCATTTTTAAAGAAAACGGGCTGCGTAATCAAGGATTTTTGCCTGCAACAATCACAAAAAAAAAACTCTGCGTTTTTCTGGAAGGACAGAATATTAAACCACAAGCATTAGTCAAATAGTCAAAGCATTAAACCCTGAATAAGATCAAGGATTCAGGCAATTACATGATGATATCATCAATAAAGAGCCATCACCTGATCTCATAGCATTTCTAGCTGTAATTGTGCTTAATAAACACACATGTATAGCAGCCAGAGAAAAATTTATATTAAAGGGTCAAGAGTACAACTAAAGCAAACATTAGCCACCATCATGGTGACTTTAAAATCAAAATATGATTTCTGAAATGAAATAAAGTAAATCTGGTTAGTTAAAAGTGAAGCTGGTAATAAGTGTACGGCCATGTATTTCACCTTTTTGGTTTATACCAACCAAAATTCAACGACTTCATTGGATTTACACTTCAACCCGACTTTCAATTTCAACTAAAATCCAACGTCTGACTGACGTTGTGGTCTTTATCCTGTGCCTGCATGTGAAGTAAATTATTGTTTGTGACTGTCACTGGTCGAGAATTGTGTTTAATGCCCATGCGCTGGCCTGTGTATTGTCACAGTGCTGTGCAGGCAGAAGAGGACTAGGAGTCAGGATTCCACTGACGACAATATTTATTCAAGATTACAGGTAGGAAGACAGGTTTCAGGAACACGCAGGGTAACATTCACATTGACCGACAAAGACTGACTGAATGAGGGAGAACTAAATACAAGCAGGAATCAAACATAATGAGGTGAGAACAGGTGACACAGATGATCAAGACGAGGAACAGGTGGCTAATGAGGGAGTGAGTTCAGGAGTGGAGACAAGAGGATCCTGGGAAGTGTAGTGCTGAAGACAAGACAGACTGGTGCAGTCTGTCTTAATGAAAAATATTTATATTTAGCAATGTTTTGAACAAAAAAAAATATAACTTGGAAAATAAAACAAATATTAGTAAACTGAATTGAACAAAAAAATATTCATTGAATGAGGTACTGCTTGAAAACCTTTTTTTTTTGGTGTATAATAATGTAAAAAAAAAAAACATTGGAAATACGAACAAGTCCACAAAACTTACAATTTGCATGCTATTAATAAAAAATAGATCATGTGCAAATAATGTTCCTTATTTCTGATTTTTTATTTTATTTATTTATTTTTTTTTTTGCAGGGTTTCAGGAGGAGGCGGATATTCGGGAGGTCTTCCTCACAGAGTTTCAGATGCGTCTCCTGTGGGGAAAACGTGGAGTGGAAAGAATTAAAGATGAGCGTTATTCAAAGTTTGATGAGGTGCTAACAGCTCTGTCCAACAGACTTGAGCTTTCTCACTCAGCAAAATGACAGAAGGGATGATAACTATTCACATATTATTTACAATATGTACACTGATTTGTGAATTTATTTACAGTTAGACTGTCCCATGCATACAGGCATGTATGTACATAAACTGAACACATTCGGCAATTTTAACTTATTTGATTTTGGTTGTTATTGGGTTTTTTGTTCTTTTGTTTTATGTAATGTGTTATTATTTCAAGAGGAAATAACTTTAACTATGCTAATATAGTTAGCTTTGATCTTTGAAGTATTTAATTGCACTTGTTATTGGTTATGTAATCAATGACCAAATAATGGGTAATATTTACTCATTGGTAAACTTTTTAAAGATTTTAAGTGTAGGTTATACATTTAACGCTACCAGGCTATTTCATACTTACATCATTTACAAATGAATTTAGTTTACTGTGTCAATATGATATTCAAGTGAAATGTTTGTTTATCTGATTTAAAGCCTACTTGCTTGAAATTGTAGTATGTTTGATACCAGTCGCCACATCAGAGTCATCTTATGAATATCTTATGCCTATATTCAGAATCCTATTAGCTACTCATAAGGACCAATTTACAATTCTTGCAAAGTAGCAATAGGTTAAGAGAATTTATTGAATGTGCTGATGATCATGATGACAACACCGAATACAGTTATATATGTGAAAAATAGGCCTAGTGAATACAAGCAGTGTATAGCACTTTAGTCAGCTACTTCTATCTCATTGGCAGAGCTATAAAGTCCAGGTTCAGAAAGTAAAGGCCGCTCTTGTCCTCAGTATTTTGAACTTCCAATTACCTGGATTTGCTAATTAGCACAGTTTATCAGCCAGGAGATAGAACTAATTAGTGAACAGGAACTTTTACTTTCTGAGATCGAGGCATGTGCCATATTGTGTCGAGGCTATCAGTCTTAACGGTGACACCTAGTGGTCACTTGCAGGTGTTGAACTAAAATAACCTTGACAACGAGCCATTAAAAATGTGTTGTTTTTTTATTATTGTATTTTTTCTTATATGTGAAGTTTGTAACCTGTAGGCCCCTCAGTGTGCATTATGTTATTTTGGTCATGAAAAAAATAATATTAATAAAAGAATTCAAGCCACAATGTCTCACTTTTTATATAGATTTTTATTCAAAAAGATTAATTTATCTGCTGTTAAAGGACTTTTTATGGATGTTTTTTAAGTACAATGGCCCAGCTTAGATGGCCCAGCATTGTCAGTAGCAGGCCTAGGTAGCCTACAGGGGGAATGCTACCATCCTCTGCACCCTGCAGAATGGCAGGATAAAAGCGCCTCAAATGGCACATCGTGGATGATGTATTGCTGCAGTAGGCCAGCTGCAGATCACAATATATAATTTTATTTCTTGTTTTATAGATCTATCTATCTATCAATCTATCTATCTATCTGTCTCTCTCTGTGTGTGTGTGTGTGTGTGTGTGTGTGTGTGTGTGTGTGTGTGTAGCCTACGTATCCGTCTATTAATCTGTCTATATTCTGTCTATGCATCCAATGTGTACATTTAAATGTAAGCCTAAATATAACTAAACAAAGCGCACTATAAAATAAATATTTAAAAAAAATTATAATCATCTTTTATTTACAGTCACGTGACATGGGTGTTTTGAATTTGAATCCCGTTTGAATCACGTTTCGGGATCTCGAAAAGCTTCGGAACGTCAGTCCAAATGATTCACAAGTCACTGAGCCGAGCATCTCGTTCGAACATGTCTGATGCGCAACGTAACGAGCCATGAAAGGGTGAGCTCAGCTGAAAAAAATTGGATATTGGAAATGTTTAGGTTATGACTGAATGTATCACACATACGAAAAATGTTTGTATTTGATAGCGTTTTATTTCAAACGTGCAAAAGTGCAAGGTGATGTAATGCAGTTAAGTGATATTTTCTAGCATCATAATTGTTTTTTATGACATAAATAATGGCTGCAAATTGACATTTAGATTTCGATTTAATATTTAGATTTAGATTTAACATTTAGGTGTAACATTCAATATTTAGATTTAACTATTTAAAATATCTGTAAGCAGTGCCGGCGCTATGGGGGGGCATTAGGGGGCAATGCCCCCCCAAATGTATTTTGTGCCCCCCCAAATTGAATTATGATATAATTTACAAAATAATATCAGTTTAATTTAATTCACATTTCAGTGAGAAATAGTACAAATATATGTTTACAAACGGCTCATTAGCTGAAAATACAATAAAGCCAACATAAAAACCAGTGTGACGCTGTGAGGAAACCCCCCTGCCGCCCCCCCCCCCCCCCCCCAATCACGCACGTTAATACTTGAATGAAATGATTTTCAGTTGGCGCGACCGCGCGAGCTTCCTGCATTCAAAACAAAACAAAGCAAACAGATGAAAACTCTCCAAAAATGGAAATTAGAAAATGGTTCAATACCACAGTTTCTCCTTACACATCGATTACCCCATACAGCAAGACAACGACAGCCCGGCTTTGGTATTTGGTGCTTCTACCGTGCAGTGTTGTAGTCGAGACCGAGACCAAAGACAGTCGAGTCTGAGTCGTAAGTGTATTTATCTAACTGGCATATACTGAAATGTTCACTATGTGTTGTCACGTGATGAAACTAATAGTTTAGTTGGCCTAGTTTTTGCGCTGCCCATTGTCCTGAAATGTCACTCACTCCCGCCGTGGAGAAACAGGTGTTTAAGCCTATATTTTCTTGTAAATGGAAATTGTAGAATAATATGTTGTGGGTGTTTTTTATTTGTTAAAGGTGTTAAAGGTTTTATTTGATAAAGGTAACTACATGATGCTTTTTTAAGGCTACGAATGTAAATGCTTATGTTAGAACATAGCAGAATAAAGATGAGTAACTTTGCTTTTTTTTTTCTCACTTCCGCCATTGAGATAGCATATAAATGGCTATTCTGTCAGTGAGAGACTATGTACATGTTCGTTAGCTTTGCTATTAAAGCTGTGGTCAGAGTCGGTCTTGCAATTTTTTTTTTGTATAGGCCTATTTAACCCTTGATCAAATTTCTTAAGAGTCGCTCGTCTTGCAACCATGTGTAATGTTGTATGTGTTTATTGTGTGGGTTGCATTACTTCATGTTAATAGCTAACAGAAAAGGCAGTAGCAATAATAAATATAGGATATCTAATATCGGAAAAAAAGTCCCCATACCTACCTAGTGCCCACCCATTGAAAATAAATGCCCCCCTGCTAAAAGCGGTCTGAAGCCGGCTCTGTCTGTAAGTTGACAAATATTGATGTAAATGTGCTAAAAAGTGACCGTCAAAAATCCTTACCAGTTTTTTAAACATAGTTTGAAGCTAAATGTGACAAAATGTAAGCGTGATGCGCTTTACAAACGGCGCCCCATATAATAGGCATGTATTGTTCTTTACATTCAATTATCATCCTGTTAATAAACAAAACACATCAAATATTCACAAATGTCTATCACACCCCGGCTTTCTGTAATTCGTTTCAAGGTAAGTAGATACAGTGATAAAACGGGAGCAATTTTATTCTTCCACAACATTCACAAGTATAAGCAATTAAGCATAAACATGTGCTTAGAGTTTTTATTATTATTATTATTAGGGCTCACGCAATGACGCAATTACGTCACGACGTAAAAGAATCAGTGAATTGCCCTTTGAAAGAACTGCTCGAAAGAACCGATGCGCGGAAATGTGTGAAGTCAGCCCTCTAATGTGGAACTGTAGCGCTTCCGCTGTCATCCAACTCATCTTGGAGCTGTGCTCCGAGGCTGTAGCCATCATGATATTTATACTGTTCTTAATTTATTGTACTCGCTTAGGTACTGGTTTCGAGATTAAGTCAATTTTTTGTTCAATATCTGAGAGCTGCGAATGTGACTACAAACCAGACATAAAAGGTAAGGTGTGTATGATATTATTAACAGCTGTATCTTCAGCATATAAACAGTTAGCGTTAGCTTCTGAAGTACTACTCAGTAGAGTTGTCAGCTTTAGCAGGGGAAATTAGGGAATTTCTTTCAAAATAAATATGGGATCCATTTCTTTATACCGAATAACATTACAACAACGTTGGTGGTGGTGGTTGACACTGTAAACATTAACAAAATGCTACATAGTTTAGAGTGTGTATGGAGCTTTATGTGGATAAAACACTTCACTGCTTGACTGGATGAGCGAAAATGCATTTGAGAGAGATCCATTTGATGTTAGCTTACTTGCAACTTGCTAAAAGTGTTACACATAATTATTTATGTCAATTTAGCTGGAAGTTTGACCATATACATACTTAAAATAGTTGCCCAAATTACATTCTCATATAACAGTAAAATCATTGAAAATGTGCACCAAATTCTGATTAATAGTAAAAAGCAATCCGTTAGCATTCCCCTTCATTTTAATGGCAGTCAATATTTGCAGACCTTAATGAATTGCTTTGCATTGATGTCATTCAATATATCTGTCAAATGAAGATCTCATTTGCACATATGCTCCAGTGTAACAGCTGTGAGTAAAAGCAAACTTTTATTTACAAACCCCTGTGTCTTGTGTTTTTACAGGTTTGGAGTGGGACCTTTATAAAAACCTTTATGGTCAGCATATGGTTCAAGACATTGTCTCAGAAGCAGTGACAAATTTTTTACAGAATGAAAACCCAGACAGACCACTAGTGCTTTCTTTCCATGGAGCATCTGGGACTGGAAAAAGTTTGGTCAGCGCTATGATCGGACGATATATCTATGGAACGGCTATGGGCAGTCCGTACATCCATCAGTTTGTTCCCACATTACACTTTCCTTTAGCCAACCGGGTGAAACGATACAGGGTAAGTGTATATTTCTTGATGTATTACAGAGTTGTATTACAAACTAGCTCAAAAACAATCTTAAAGACCCTATCCCAAATATCAGAACTCAATACCTAAAATACATATTTCACAGTTATGTTTTTAAACAGTGAAATAAATTAAAATTCAATTTATAAAATGAATCGTAACTGCATTTTGTGTTCATAAAAGGACCTTAATAGGCTTCCCACCAGTCTCCTTCCCTAATACACAAACGTAGAAATGGGCAAAATATTTAAATTTTGCCAGCATTCCAATCGAATACAATCTTTGCAATATGTTAAACCCGTGGCAACCATTTAAAAGAACCGCAGACTTGGCGACTCTGGATATTTGTTGTACACTTTAATATTTATATCATGTCAATAGATCCCGAGTGAATACGGATTTATGTGTTCTTTTCTTGCTTTGTCCGCAGTCAGATCTAAAACTCTGGGTTGAGAGAAACCTCACCGCCTGCGCTCGCTCAATCTTTATCTTCGATGAGATGGAGAAAATGCCTCCTGGTGTGATCGATGTTTTAGAACCGCATTTAGGCCCCTTCCATGTTCTGTTCCAGACAAACTACCGGAAGGCGATTTATATATTTATCAGGTAAGACTGACTGATTAGAGTAATATCTGATAAGCTTATTTTGAACAGGCTTTCATATTTCATTTTCAATCTTCAATATTTTTCCCCAGTACTGTAGGTCAGGAGGTAGTTAACAAACTTGCGTTCGAGAGTCGACAGGCAGGAAGAGAGCGAGAGGACATTCGCCCCAATGAGCTGGAGGAAAGTATCGCTGAGGCCGTGTACAACAACAAGAACAGTGAGTGTCGCCGGTCTTCAGCTCAATCCTGTTAATGATAGCTGCTAGTTACAGTACTTCATATGCGTGTTGCACAATTTTCAATCTAATCTGTTGATGAACTTTGTTTCCCAGGTGGGTTCTACCACTCCAGAATAATTACGGAAAAGCTTATCACTCGTTTTGTGCCTTTCCTTCCCTTGCTTCGGCGCCACGTGGAGCGCTGTGCCCAGCGGGAGCTCTGCCAGCGTGGGGAGTGTCAGCGTACAGATGTGGCATCGTCAGTAGGAGGTGCCATGACTTACACACCAAATGACAGACAATATTTCTCCAGCACCGGCTGCAAATTGGTGCCGGCTAAAGTTAACCTGTTCCTTTGAGGATCCTCTTTACAGCACAAAGCCTTTTGGGTGGTTGAACTACAGTGAAGCAATGTGAATTTGGGGTTTTGGGACACTCTTTCAGTATGTTTCAGCCATGTGGATGAGTTCTGATGAAGAATGAACAGGATCCGAGAAACATCTCTGTTTTGAATCAAGCAAGAATAAGCCAGTTGATAGTTAATACAAAGGCAAATTCAGTGCTGACCTCTTTTATACTTCAGAGTTCTCTGGGATACTAAAACAATCTACAAAACACAAATTTTCAGTTTGGAGTTCATTACAAACGAAGTGCTCTCTAAACATGAGTGACTTATTTATTTTATCATGAGGTGATTCTGATTTTGACCACAGGGTGGCAGCAGTGCCTACTTGAAGTTTTTTTTTTTTTTCCCACAATACCTTTTGTTGTAGTTTTTTCCCATTAAAAAAATCATATTAAATTTGTAAATGATGTATAAAAGCTTTTTTATTATTTAAACAGATTTATTTTAATCGGAAAATGGAACAGATCAGCTCTTTCCGTACGATGTAAATAACTATTTTAAATTGTCATCATTTACTAACCCTCATTCCTTATTCCAAACCTGTATGACTTTATTTTTGTATGTGGAAGTGGAACATAAAAGAGATTTTGCCTCTTGAGTATTGTGTAGTATCATATCAAGGTTGCAAAAAAGTTAATAGATACATTTTGTTCTCTTATCTGAAAAGCCATGTTGTCTACTTTGATTAAATTGAGTCAAATTGCCAAATTTTAAATATTACTTAATGAAGGGAAAATAATATTTAATCATGAAGTCCCCTTAAATTCAGTAGAAAGCTATCCACATTGTACGGTTATTCTGCACATTCATTTAGAATACTCTGCAATGAGATGTAAATGTTAAAAAACTATTTTTGTCATGCTGTTTTCTATTCATTGATCAACCATTTCTATTATTTCCAGCAATGTGCCATGTTGCATTTTTTTTTTAAAAAACATGTACATGAATACAACATGAAAAGAAGAAACACTACATCAAAAGCAAGGCAATAAAATCAACTTTCATTTTTTTAAAACCTGTTTATTTGATCATTTTAATCCACAAGAACATTTTTCACAGTGCTTTGAGCATCATGAGTTTAAAGTGAGCTTTTCACATATTTCCAAACCCCATATATGACCATTCCTAGTCCCTTACTGTTTGAACATTGAATATAAACTGAATGACTCAAAGCCTCCCAACTTTCTCTGACAGCCCTTCTTCCACCACTTACCAAAGGATATTAAATGTATCTCAGTAGGAAATGTTAGCAGGTGTTAGGTGGTCTGAAAGCGACACCGTGACTGTGAGCTGGACATTAAGCCCTTTGAAAACATGTTGAATTTTAGTGGATAAGCTCTTAAACTTTCCCTACCATTTCACCTGCACACAAAGCAAGCACTAATACCCACTTTGATGACTTCATCTGTCCCATCCCAAAATACGAAGAGGAAGTGTAGCGACAAGGCCGATCACCTTGGGTGGCGTCAAAGGAAGGATTTTCAAATGTTTCGTTGTCTGACTGTTACAAAAAGCAAAGATAATAGCAGACTGACCCCCTCCCTCCTCCAAACCTCTCCTCTTAGCTTGACCCCTGCGCTCCCGTTCACACGCTCTCCAAGGCGGCTGGCCGCTGGCCCCTTCAATCGGACACCTCTCCATTCTGTCCCAAATCAGGTCTAAAAAGGCACAACATCACCCCCTCCGCCGGTCCCCTCTGGCCTGGCTACAATGCCCCCCACCCCCCTCAACATCTGTGAGCACCCCTCTGTCTCCTCATTTTCTCCCTAACCACCCCATTATTGGCTGTCTTTCACTTGTAAATGTGCCCAGCCACAGTGCTGATGAGTCTTTCATCAGCATGGCCAGGGTCAGGCCGGAGTTAGCGGCCGGCGGAGGGGTGGGATGGAGGATGGAGCGGGCCTTGTGTGGCCCAGAGATGAAAAACAATCAGCACACTGAGCAAAGTCCTTTTGAGGTGCATTCAGCTGAGACGCTTGGCTAAACCAACTTTTGCCTCTTTCTGCATCAGTTATTTGGTTTGTGTGTTTGTGAGACTCAGTAGTGTCATTATTAAAGGAGTAGTTCACTTTTATAAAAACTTTTGCTGATAATTTACTCACCCCCATGTCATCCAAGATGTCCATGTCATTTTATCTTCAGTCGAAAAGAAATTAAGGTTTTTGATGAAAACATTCCAGCATTTTTCTCCAAAAATGGACTTCAATGGGAACCAAACGGTTCAAGGTCCAAAAGACAGTTTCAGTGCAAACTGTTCAAAGGGCTTTAAACGATTCCAGACAATGAATAAGGGTCTTATCAAGAAAAACTCTAGAAAAAAAAGATGAAAAAAAGACTCTAGAAAAGATTCGTTCATTTTGATGAATGAGTTCGAACAGGAGAGTCACATAAAACAGTGCAAGGTGACCATTTGAGCTTATAAAACTTAAGCTTTATTATTATTTTTTTTAAATGAGCGATCGTTTCGCTTGATAAGACCCTTATTCATCATCTGGAATTGTTTAAAACCCTTTGAACAGATTGCACTGAAACTGTCTTTTGGACCTTGAACCGTTTGGTTCCATTGAAGTCCATCATATGGAGAAAAATCCTGGAATGTTTTCATCAAAAACCTTCATTTCTTTTCGACTGAAGAAAGAAAGACATAGACATCTTGGATGACATTGAGGTGAGTAAATTATCAGCAAAAGTTTTTATAAAAGTGAACTACTCCTTTAACATTATGCTTATGGTATATTGCTTGTATGTTTCAAAGACACTCATAATGAATTTGTAACGTACTTCTAACACAAATTAAATACAGTTTAATATCACTAATCAAGCATGTGTTTAGTCCCTACACAGGCATATACTTAAAAGTATACTTGAAGTTGATCCAATGTACACAAAAGTACACTAAATACACTTAAAGTTGTGCTTTACTGCAATTTAATTACAAAATATACTTAGTACAACATTAGTTGTTTCAAAATAGCACACCTCAAGTTAACTAATCATTAACACACTAGAGGTATACTGATAATTAGTCTGGCTGCAAGTATACTCAGCATAATTGTTTTTTTTCACCAGCTTAGGGCAAAACTATAGGGGTGGCTCTGAAACCAATTAATCTGATCTAGTTAAACTCAACAAATATCAAAATGATTCTCATTCACACAGATCGGCAAAAACAATTAAAAGCGCTGTATTATGCATGGCATGCCAGGCAACTAGTTGGTGATGTCACATTGTAAAAAATGTGGCTTTAGACTGAGGCTTTTTGTAGTTTACACAGAGATAACAGTTTCATTTTCAAAAACTTGCACTTTCAATCCCCTTTTTTAAAGTTTGCGTTTTTAGGCCCCCAAAACGATGTTGGCATGTAAATGAATGGCCAAAACCCATAAAAACTTGCGTAACCTCTTATTGAAGTGTCAGGTTATTGAAGTGAAGTGACATGAAGGTCCAAGGGAATTTGTCCTCTGCATTTAACCTATGTAAGTTAGTGAACACACATTGAGCAGTGAGAAGTGAACACACACTGTAAACTGTGGACACACATCTGGAGCAGTGGGCAGCCATTCACTGTGGCGCCAATGGAGCGATTGGGGGTTAGGTGCCTTGCTCAAGCCCAGACAGCAACATTGTTGGCCCAGATCTGGGCCACATCTGGTACATGTGGATTCCACTCGTATCAGATGTGGGCCAGATCTGTTGGCTAGGGCACCATTTCTGCCAGTATTGAGAATCCATAACCTTTGGGTTACCAGTCGGACTCTTTAAATTAGACCACAACATCTCCATCAACCTGTACATAAATTAAAATAAGGCTGGCATGGGCTGTATAAAGTTTCTAGAACATATCACAACTCAAAACTGTCTTGTGAATTTTTTGTCAACGAAAAGAGTTTTTTCCTCTAGAAAAATGTTTTGTCAGCTGAACAATGTTGTTAAACAATAAAACAAACCATTGAAATTTGTCCATTTTAGATATTAAAGATATGGTGATACCCTGGTCCCAGACTAAGTTATTACAACTTCAACTAAACTATTTCAACACCAGCCATTTTGAAAAACGTTGCCAGCCACTGCCAGCATTTTTGCAAATTTTTACAAAAGTTTAATGGCCCCTAATATCTGAATGCAATTTATCAAAGAAAAAAAAGACCCCCGCTTTTAAACAAACACACACAAAATTATCTTCATGCATTCTTTTTTTTTATCAATAGGCTACTTGAATGTGGGTGAATTTCAATAAACAAGCAACATTTTAAGCAAAAAGCTGAGAAAATCAGGTTTTGTACATCTTGAGCTGATTCAGAACGTTATCAAAACATAGATGGAGTAGACACGAGTCGCGCCCCTTATGCGTCACAGTGCTGGGTCGATCAAAAAAAAAAGGGTCAAAAATGTAATTTTTATTTATATGCTTAATGTTGATGATCGCGTTATTTTTAATACATCTGCTATTGGCTATAGGCATACATACATACGGTAATAGGCTACGGATTGTTTCTGCTTCTAAATCTGGAGATTCTGTTTGCTGAGGCTACTCTTAAGATGCCAACACGGAAAGCAGGAAAACTCCGTGAATGGAGGGGGAAGAGTTGAAAGGTTTAATTTAATCAATAGGCAACATTATAATAAAAGTTGTAATCGTGCATTTGTTAAATTGTGTCCTGAATTTCTTTTTGGGGTAGGCTACTTTTAAGATAGGCTAGTGCATCCTCCCACTTTCTGTCATTCCGTTTTCAAAAGTCAATATTGCTTCATGCTGAATCATTGTGAGATTACTTGTGGACTGTGTCTCTTCATCTCTGTTCTCAAACAAACAATGGGGTGGTTACCGCAGCAATGGAGTCTCCAGGACAACAGGTGAACAAAGGGCGAGAGGAGGGGGAATGCTGGGAGAGGGATGGAGGGGGCACCGGGGATGCCCTTGGCCTCTGTGTGGTCAGTGGGGGACATGGGCCTCTGGAAGATGTATACGAAAATATATCTGTCCGAAATCTGTCCCTCTTTGCAAGCATGAAATGATTGATAATCCTCCAATTTACTAAGACTCGGATGCTGACACTGTCACGTGACGTGACACCTCCACTGATGTATGGCCTCATTTGCTGCATGTGAGTTATTGCAATAAGTAAATTCCACTAGCACAGCCTATAGCCTAGAATTTCATATCAGCTCAGTGACTCTATTCTGCTGGGGACGTGAAGCTCGGACAGCACTGCATGCTGAGTTAGTCTTCTAAGACCAGTGCAGTTCATTTTTACAAGGAACTGTTTATAATTTTGTAACCAAATACAAGTATATTTTTACATAGCTTATAGCAGAGGAATGTGATTAATTTTAGTACAATGCCTGAAATAAATACATTTTTTATATATTGATAGCCTGCAGAATATTTTGCTCTGAATTATAGCAAATATGATTTAAAATGTGTACTGGCGCTAAACAGGCTAATAATATTATTAATAGACCAAAAAATCAAGGATCTTCTAAATTATGACGCATGTGAACAGAAGAGTCCAATGTTCCCCGAAGTTAATTGTTATAAACAGAAACTGTTTTTTTTTTTGTTTTCTATAAATTATATTTTGATAGTTATTTTTAAATTTCAATTTCATGTTTTTTTTAACGTGTCCTAAATAAAATATTGCTATGATTTATAAATGCTTTATTGTAACGTTGGATGGAACCAAATCTTTATATTTTTATGTGGTTTAAATATAAGGAAATTATTTAAATTAGGCTACAATTAAATAATTAGGCTACCGTATAAACTCGCCTTTAAATTAATTCAAAACTAATATAGGCTAGAAAAAGATATTAAAATGTCTAATGCAAATGGATGACAACCATGCATTCGATTAAAGCTGCTCGTGCTGATTTCAAAAAGATCAAAAGATCTGACCTGTGTGTAAAACTAATCTTGTTTAATCCTATTGGATTAACATGCCATTTCTTTGTTATCCCAAAGTCTGTAGCAGACACCTCAAATGTGACAAAATCGTAAAATCCTCCCATCTCATTTTTTAAACGAGTAAAATAAACAATAATATCACAAATGAAAGCTTTATTAAAGTTAATCGAAAAATCAATTAACTAACAAATTAATTTGATAAATATTTCGTTCTGCTTTAGCCTAAACAACAATGCAGGCAAAATCTCGTTTCGTGATGTGGATTTATTTTATTACATGCTATTACTTAAAACATCTGATAGTGCTGAATTTACATTATTTTAGGTTACATTTATGTTATGGTAATGTATCAAATCAAAATAAACCAACATATGTTGTGAAATAAAAACATATAGCTATAATAAAACGCGTGTTTACGTGGCATGAAGTTAACGTTCAAGATAAACTAGTTTCAATTGTTAATTCAAAACATTACCAACACATAACGAAAAATACAACAAATGCAATCTCGTTTATTAAATATTAGGCATTAGACATTCAGACAAAGTCAGCTAATGTGTTTTCTTCAACACTTGCATTTTAAAGCATCAACTTCTTCGTTAGAGTTCTTCGTTACTTAAAATAAAATACGCATAAATCCCATGTGGATGTAGAGCTGATGATCAGAGCTGATTGGAGACGCGTGGGAGCCTCCAGCAACAGATGTCCAGGCACAATTCTCGACTGATCGCTTGACATTTCACAAGAATTGCGTTTGGACAATCAACTGCTTGAGCTCATATTTCCTCAAATAGCACAACTGTATGAATATTTACTGTAAGATCCATGCGCGTGGGTCCTCGTGTGTTTTCTGCTCCTCGGTGGAAAAAGGCCTTCAAGCACATTGTTTTTTCTTTCTTTACATAATTCAGGCGTGCTGCCTTTCATTATATCGTCTGCTTCACAAATTCATTGGCAGTAAAATTGCATCCTAATATTTTGTTCGGTCCACTTTTCGTTATATATAGCATAACTATAGCTGTAGATCTACAAAAATGACACAATAGCACGAGACGAAATTGACACTCAAAATCATACTATCCGTCTAAGCCTGTAATGTTGCTTTAAGACTCTAATGTTGTTTTTTCACCAAAATATAGGCTAATAGCATTTCCACAGACCTTATTTTTTGGGGGGGTTGTTAAAAATTATTGCCCGCAAAATAAAAATGTCTTAGCGGGTAAATAAGGCTCAGATTAACCAAATGAATCAAACATTTTATCAATTAATTCGTTCCAGTTCAATAAATAAATTACCAATTGTAATACACAACAATCTAAATTTCCCTCTGAAATGACCGAGGAATGTGCTGGCGGAGCTTCTCTGTCGATGCGGTCGGTGATCTTAAGGAGGCTCAGGCTGTGCTGCACCATCACGAAACACTTTCTTCAGAAGGCACCGAGGCAGCGATTCGCCATGTCTGCACCTGTGAGATGTTTCTGATCAAGTATGGAAGACCAAAAACGAGCCAAAAAAAAGAAACCTCCTGATGTGCGTCAAATTCCTCCAGAGGTGTCGTTCCGTGGCGCTGCGAGTCTCCAACTTCAATGCGCAGAATAAAATAAAGTTCTAGCGTGTTCAAGACTCGATGCGCGTGACCCTCACAATGTATGTTAGTCAAAAGCCACGAATTCATTTATACATTAGCTTTTTATCACTCCCGTCCAGAGGACCGTTGTAAAATAAGGACCCAAACACACTGGCAGCGTTTCTGGCTAAAGGATGCTCGGAGGCTCGCGTGACAACTGCGCAGCTTTCTAAATAAACGGCGAAGGCGAGAGTGGGGTCGGTGGCCGCTTGGTACGAGATTTGAATAACACACCAGTGAGTGATAAATGGCCATTGTGGTGAGAAGGGGATGAGTATCCACTGTCTCAATCGGGCGTACTGACCAGCAGCTGCGCTGGGACCAGAAACCTCTTAAAGAAACAACACTCAATTTTTTGCCCATTGCCATTACAATCCAACAGTGTCTACAGTGCCATTACGCTTTGTGTCCTCGATGACGTTTCCTATCTCTCAAAAGCTACTCGTGCAAGGGATTACCTGGCACTTTACCACAAAGGAATCGTTCATTAACACTTCAAGTAAAGTGTTTTTTAACAAGCACATAATACAGAGTTTCTATAAACAGTGAAGTATATAGCAAATAATAATTAGAACCTTCACAAGAATGCTTCCATTTATATAACATTTTACTAAAGGATTTTTTTTACTTTAATTTAAAACGTATATTGTAGAGATAAGGGTTATTAGGGTCACTTTCCCTTTATTTTATTTATAGGAACATAAAATCCTGACTACAAACTTGCTATTGAACATTTACATTGTTATTGCTCAGGAAAAACAGTTCATTGAACACGTGTTGTAACAATGTAAATGGTGTAAATATTTACTGTGTAAACTGCCGGCACTTAGGATTTAATATCCTTTAATATAGGCTTTTTAAACAAAAGTCAAACAGTAAAACAATTGACACAACATTTTTAAAGGAAAAAGAAAAATCAAACCACTTTTTTTGGCCAAAAATTATTCTTGTGATCAGTAAATTGTATCAATTTATGTTGTTTTGGGTTTTTTTTTTTAAAGACAATTCACATATATAATTTTGTATGTGTTTAAAACAAACAATTAAATGAAATCTAGAGAAATACTATTTCTAGATACTATTTTAATGACTTTTAGTTACTCAGATACAGGCATTGTGTATTGGGTGGTATTACTTTAAATATTTTTGTAAAACAGGGAAGACCCCCTATGAGGCTCAGAACATTACCCTGAATAAATTTGCACTTTTGTATTAGCTGTGTCCAGCCGTGCCAGTAACCTCTGACCTTAGCTATTGTTAGTGCTAAGAGTGGACCAAGCAACCCTGACCATTCAGAGGAGCTGGGAATGGTCCATTGTAAAGGATTGCTCAGGGAAAGCCTATTTGTCAATGTAGCTGGAATGCTGAAAATCTGCCACAAGTGATATTGTCTTTGAAGAATTTTTCAATAGTTCTCTAATGCTGTGGTATTGATGGAAATCTTTGTAGTCCTCTAGGATGGATGCTCCACATCTGTCAGAAATCTCAGCACAGCACTGATTCAGATCACTGATTATTAACATTTTATCCTTCTGTATTTCTTTTTTAATCAGTTGTGATATCATAACTGAGCCCAATGACGAATGGTCACATTTTTAAGTGTAATTAAAGCCGACAAGCAATGAGCTGGCAGAAAGACATTAAACCGGCTCCTAATATTCATTGCTGTACATATTAGAGTTGCATTGATTGTGTTTTGTCGATTCAGTGTTCATTCAGCGACGAAACAAGTGATTCTCTCTTAGACCTTCCAAACACTTGTTCATGTCATAATAAAATGCCCCTTTAACAATGGAATGCATTCACAAAGTTCTTTATTATAATTATATGAGCTAATGAAATGATTTATAATTATTCTATTTTGTGTATAGAATTCTCATTTTATACAGCATTTTTTTCAATTGCTTATTACATTTTTACATTGAATATCAGAATATTGAATATCAAAATATTTTTTGTTCTGTTGGTTTAATGAGAGCAGCACTGCAGCGAGCATCTTGAGCTTAAATGGAAGAACATCTGTATTAAGTCGCATGATACACAATTTAATTCATGTTTATATAGCTACTAACATACATGTTTCAAAGCACCTTTACAGAAAAATGCTTCTACATTACATTTTAGAATATGTTATCAAAGGTGACTGTGTCAAAGTCACGTCAGAAATGTAAAGATACTACAAATCATGCAGTTAGCTACTATCATGTTATTATTTAGTCAGAAACAATGATCTCATGAATGCAATTACTACATGATGTGATCATAATGATTACATAGAAATTTTGTCAGTGGTGCATGTTGATTCAAAGTTGGAATCATCTGAAGTCCTCACAGGGGTTGGTGTAATCTCAACTCTTTACAGGTGTTAGAAATCTTCGTAAGAGGCTGAATTCAAACTGGAGCTGGTGTACTCTTTGGGCATCCCAAGGTAGAAACAGAAAAGCAAATGGGAAATAATTAGCTGCTGTTCATAACATATTAAGCAAAAGATAATCATGTGCATTTCATCTAATATAACTAGAGTACAAGGTTATAAGGTTTAGTATGTGAATTCAAGATTCAAACTAAAAATGAATCAACTGAATTTAAATATCTTGGTATCACCATTTTGGATTTGAATCTTAACTTCAAGAAACACATCAAGAAAACGACAAAAACTATCAAATATAACTTGGCACACTATAGGTTAGATCATTGCTCACAAAATATTTATGCAAGCTTTCATTTTTTCACATATTTCATACTGTATTACCTATTGGGGACAGGCAAGTGAATCTGCCATTAGAACTCTAGAATCATTATAAATCCTTGATTAAAAAAAAAAACATTTCGGTACCACAAGATCTTAGAGAAACACAATTTGAGTTTTGACAATTTTAGACTCTTTTTCAAACTTGACTCTAGTGTATACGATTCTACACAGTCTGGCCCAATGTTTACTGGTTTTTGTTTGCAATCACCCTGCTGTTTCTGTAAAATCTACCAGAATAGCTTCTGTTTTTGACTGTAACATACCCTTTTTCCGTTCAACTTTTAGACAATCTGCTTTCCACTACACAGTGGAATGCAATAACATACAATGACATAAAGAGCATAAAGAGTTCCATTAAGAGTTTTAAATCACAACTGAAATCTTTTCTGCAGACCACTCAAATCTGTACCCACTGACACTGAAGTGGTGCTGACAAAATGTGTTTTGTGGATGTGTGTAGTTGGCAACTTGGCATGGGGAGTGTTATTTATGTTTTTTGTTTGTTTGTTTTTGTTTTTTGTTTTACCCTGCCAGTGGACTGCATATGTAAATTAGCCTATGGCTAACTCCGGTACAATTCATCAAATGGTAACATTTATGTTAGACATTGGCAAAGTATGATTTCACTTTTCTAACTTAATGCTCAAAGTTTAAAGCAAAGGAAGATATTTGCTTTTTAAGGAGTAGTTCGCTTTTAAAAAAAACTTTTGCTGATAATTTACTCACCCCCATGTCATCCAAGATGTCCATATCATTCTTTCTTCAGTCCAAAAGAAATTAAGGTTTTTGATGAAAACATAGCAGGATTTTTCTCCATATAATGCACTTTACTGGTAACCAAGCGGTTCAAGGTCCAAAAGACAGTTTCAGTGCAAACTGTTCAAAGGGCTTTCAACGATTCCAGACGATGAATAAGGGTCTTATCCATAGACTGTAAAAACAAACGAAACGATCGCTCATTTAAAAAAATAATAAATAAAATAAGCTCAAATGGTCACCTTGCTCTGTTCTGATGCATGTTCGTGACTCTCCTGTTTGAACTCGTTCATCAAAATGAACGAATCTTTTCCCAAGTCAATTCGTTCAATTCATTCGTTGAATGAAAAGACACTGGTAACTTTTCTCTTTTTTTTCACTCGAAATGATATTGTATGCTTATGAGTTCAGCCGCTGCATCCTCAGACATGCTCACGTTTTACATATGGATTTTACAAAATGTCAATGGGAGAAATGAATGGGAAATTTATTTACGGCACCAAAACTCTCTTGTGCTATCAAAGTAAATAGGTTCAATTTTGATTTCACTGGGACTTTAAAGGGAGAACAGTTTCTATCAATTTAGTGTGTCTGCTGCAGCTGCTAACACACACAGCTCTTGAAACCCCGCCCTCTGCAGCAGCTCTTTTGCATTTAAAGGGCCCAGCACTAAACGGTGCGTTTTTGTAAACCCTCAAAAAGTGACAACTTTAACATGCTATATAAAAATATCTGCGGGGTATTTTGTGCTAAAACTTCACACACACACAATGGGGACATCAGAGACTTATTTTACATCTTGTGAAAATGGCATTTTACCACCCCTTTAAACTGTGAGAGTCTGAGATTTGAACATTATCAGGAAGGCTAGAGTTTAGGAGCCAAATATAAAAACACTCTGTGTGTTTTTATGTACAGCCAAAAGTTTAGGTACACTTTAGGTACAGCCTTTAGGTTCACTTTAGGTACAGCCAAAAGTGCCCCAGAGTTTTATGACCTTAAAGAGTTAAATACAGCTGAACAGTTAAGGGCCTTAGATCAGTAACTATACTTTGTAATTGATACAGAACTTAATAGAAAACCAGTGTAGAGATGATAAAATTGGGTTTATATGACCATAAACTATATTCTTAACCTGGTAAGAATTCTAGCAGCTGTATTTAATTAAATAAAACTGTAGTTTTATTGAGAATCAGGGCAACCCCCCAGTGCATGACAGTAATCCAGTCTAGAGGACATAAATAGATAGCTTTTCTGCATTAGTATCAGATAACGTTCCGTAAACGTATAGACCTGGAAGTTTCTAAAATAACACCCATGTCTTTAATTAGAGGATGAAGTAAAAGTACATTGTAGCGATGCTACAGCACCAAATAATATTTAATTACATTAAATGACAAAAAAATAAATAAATCTACACAACTTCATAATATGTATTAAAATTCGTACAAACGAAAACCTAAGTATAGTAACGAAAAAAGGTGGGGTTTGGTGATTGGGAGGAAAAGAAAAGAGGAAGTAGAGAAACGGAAGGAGGAAGGCCGGTCGGGAAGTTGGGATTAGCGTCTGAGAAAGTTGAAGGAAATCGAGGCCGTTGTTTCAGCGTGTCGTGAAGATTCCCTGTTGGATTTTCGTTCGTGTGGGTGATCCGAATTCTTGCACTGCAAAGACGGTCGGGACGCGCCTGTACGGAATAGACGGGGATATTCGCGAGCTGAAACCTGAACGTCGCCCGAAAGAAAACAAAGCCGCAAAGAGGATTCTGACAGTGAAGTTGAAGACCTGTGAGTGTTGTTCTTTCACTTCGACGACCTGAGAGACCTAGCCCTAGAGGTAAAGAAACATTTGCTTTCCCGTGCCTTCTCGGTGAGGCTTCTGGTCTCCATAAACTTGCAATTACCGAACTCCCACACTTTCACCAGAAGAACAATTACTATCACTCCTTACCGACTTCCATTAACGGTGGTTGAACAAATTTCGTTTTCATTAGATGTTTATTTTTTTTTGAACTGAACTGTTTTGGGATTACTTTTGTTGTAGTTTTGACTCATTGTGAACTTTCTAAGTCTGAGCGCAACCGCGCCGGTAAATCAGAGTAACGAACTGATTCCTTATTTGTTTGTTTTTTTTTTGTTGCTTTTTGAGAATTACTGCTGGACACTGTATGATTTAAATATATATTTTTTTTTTGTGTGTGTGTGGTTGGTGAAAATTGTACGAATGGACTTCATGCTCTTGACGCTGGAGGTGGATTTTCTGTTTCCCGTGATCAGAAAATAAATGTTTTGTCAGTTTATTTAAACTGTCTGGCGCCCAATACGAACATTTAAAAGTTTAATAAAACCACGTAACCCACCGTTACAGAGTGGCGCCCAACGTGGGGCCGAACATGAACAATAGATGAACTTTTCCGAACTTTAAATTTAAAGGGACAATGAGACTGGACTATGTGGTGTTGAAATATTGAACCAACTTGGGATATGGACATTAAGAAATTGCCTGTCTTTCACATTTGTATCTGAAATGAACATTGAACATTTAAAGTTTTTTTTCAAAATTGAAGATTATGCATAAAGGTGAATGGACATGTTGCTGGTAAGATAATTGATCTTGGAGCTGTATATGTTTTGATCAAAGTGGTAATTGTGAAAGTGGGACTTTATAGTTATTATTTACCATGTCAACTAATTCAAATCTCCATTCTTTTCCATCTCCTTTGATGTCCCCTCCGGACATTTCCACTCCATTACATATCCCCTTGCTTAGCGCTATGGATCATTATTCTAACATACAGGCCTCCATTCCCAGAGACCGTCCCTCCGCCCTTTTACAATCTGAAGATATGGACATTGCAACCCCTGTTTCTTTTTCCCCTGTTTTAGAACCCCACACTGAACATCCTGGTGTGTTTTCCACTCATGAGCAAGCCTCACTTGAGTCTGACATTCAGTGTGAACTCCCTATGATACTTCCTACCCCTGGTAGAGGATGGGGCCAACTGACTGAACAAGTCCATGACAATCTGAATAAGCTCTATCAGGATTTGGGTAAACAGAACAAGGTTCTAAATGATTTAATTAAACAAGTACAAAGAAGTAGATTTCATGTAGAGTCCAAGATAAACAAACTAGCAGAACAAACAGAACAAAGTTTCCGAAATCTACATGGGGTAGTGTCTTCCGTTAAAGACAAAAATGACAGTGAGATGGATATAATGTTGAAAGCAATCAAAACAGTAGTGACAGAGGAAGTGGATAGAATGAAAGTCTCTCTTGTGTCGGAACTTGGATTTATGGTGGATCAGCTGCAAATTGAGGTTCAAAGAGACTTAAAAGATACCCAGAAAGCAGTACAAGAAAAAGACATTGACCTGGTAAAACATACTTCTGAGTTATCTTCAGCATTAAAGAAATTGTCTACCAAAGTGGATGAAATGAGTGGAAAACTTGATGTACCCTCAGTGGCTCACACAAGAAAACTGGAAGTCGAAGAAAAGCAATCAACCCATTCAGCTTTTTCCCGTTTACCAGAGACTCCTCCCTTGATGACTACTTCTGCTCTTACCTCTGTTCCTAAAATTGATCACATTAAATTAGTCTTTCCTACATATGGGAGGCTAGGGGATGATCCTGACCCCCTATTGTACTTATCAAAGTGTCAAGATTTCCTTGCTTTGCACCCACTATCTGATCTTGATCTTCTTGCTACTTTTCGTACTGTTCTTCATGGCACCGCTCGAGATTGGTGGGAAACGACCCGTTCCAAAGTAAAGTCTTGGGCGGATTTCAAAACTTCCTTTTTATCTGCTTTCTTAGCTGAAGACTATGAAGACGAACTTGCAGAACGGGTCAGAACTAAAAACCAGGGTGAACATGAATCTGTCAGAGACTTTGCCTATTCTTACCGAGCTCTCTGTTCAAGATGGAATCCAGATCTCACTGAAAAGGACATTGTTAAGCTCATATTGAAACACCTAAAGCCACATCTTGCCAGTCAACTTCGTGGAAGGGTGGAGGATGTGGATGAGCTTGTGCGGCTGGGTCATCAGATGGAAAAGGACCACGAACTACAACTGATGTATGAGTGTAACATTCATGCCAGGAGATCGGGTCCCATACAAAAAGGGTCACAGCCTTCTAACCTGCCTCAAGAAGATAAAGCCCCATTGTGTTGGCGTTGTAGAGGTATACATTCTCCTGGCTCATGCCCTCAGTATAATTCATCTACGCAAATGAGCAGTCAGTATAACAGACAAAAATCTGCTAGATCCAAATCCAGTGGATACCCTGGTAACTCTACTGCATCAGCTGTGACATCATCCCAGCAGTCTTTTAAGGTTGACACTTCCCAGGCTAAGGAGTCTTTGGCCACTGTGAAACAACCTTCCCCTTTGAACCCAAAAAGTATTCCACAACAGCTGGTCGTGCCCATACATATTAAGAATTGGTATGGAAAGGCTATCCTGGACACAGGAGCTAGCTATACCTTGATGCATGAGAATCTCTGGACTGAATTGAATAGCTCAAAGGAAAATCTTAAGCCTTGGTGCCGTGGTCCCTTGTATCTTGCCAATGGAGAAGCGGAGTCACCCCTAGGTTGGACAGTTTTAGACATTGAAATTCAGGCCAATGTCATAAACTCACCAGTGGCTGTACTTCCTTCTAAGGCCCTAGCCTATGGAATTGTGTTGGGACTTGATTTCATCTACCGTAGCCAACTACAAATAAATGTTGCTGACCAGGTGTATGGATTCAAACATATGCCTTCAATCACATATCCATTCCAACCTGGCAGTGCCTCAATATCTGGGTGGAGAACGTGGGAAGTAAGGAACAACAAGGGTACTGGAAAACAGAAACATCAACTTGGCCTTATAAGTTCTATACCTCCTCCAGGGTTTCAGTTGAAGGTGGATCATCTTGATGTTCAAGACTATATAAATCAGGCTGTGTTTTCTGCTAATCTACAAGCATCCGAAAAACCGCACCTGTACAACATACTACAAACAAATTCCAAAGTTTGCACGCATGAGGTTGGTAGAACCAATGTTTTACAGCATCACATCTACACAACTGCCCAAATTCCTATAAAACAAAAACCTTACCGCATGTCTTCGGTAAAACAGACCATAGTGAAAGAGCAGCTTGAAGAGATGTTGTCTGCAGGTATTATCGAGCCCTCACGTTCTGGGTGGTCATCCCCGGTGGTGCTGGTACCTAAAAAAGACGGTGGACAAAGATTCTGTGTGGATTACAGAAAACTCAATTCACTTACGGAAAATGATGCTTATCCTCTTCCGTCCATCACTGAGATTCTAGAATCCCTCTCTGATTCAACCATTTTTTCCACTATTGATTTAAATAGTGGATACTGGCAAGTGGAGATGGCTCCTGAAAGTAAGTTCATGACTGCCTTCATAACTTCAAAGGGCCTCTACCACTTTAATGTGATGCCTTTTGGACTTAAAAATGCACCAGCTACATTCCAGAGATTAATGGAGTTGGTTCTGGGAGACTTACGTGGTCAGTGTTGCTTGGTGTACTTGGATGATATAATCATTTATTCTTCCTCTGTGGCACAGCATTTTTTGGATCTTCAGATGGTGTTTGACAAACTCCAGCAAGCAGGACTAACTATCAACCTGAAGAAAAGCAGGTTCTGTCTGGAAGAGATCAAATTTTTGGGGCACATTGTCAATACTAATGGCATTTCGGCAGATCCAGAGAAGGTACGCTCTATTCAGCAGTATCCTGTACCTAAGAACCTGAAGGAAGTTCAAAGATTTTTAGGAATGTCTGGATGGTACCACAGGTTTGTTCCTGGTTTCTCTAAAATTGCTGAACCCTTGAATAACTTGAAAAGAAAAGGACAACCTTTTATCTGGTCTCTTGAGTGTCAGAATGCATTTGAGGAATTAAAGTCACATCTGACTTCTTCCCCAGTTTTAGGACACCCTAAACCAGATCTTCCATTCACTGTATATACAGACGCAAGTGAAACTGGTCTCGGAGCAGTACTTGCACAGGAAACAGGAACAGACTCTGAGCAAGTTATAGCATATGCCAGCAGGACATTGACCAAGGCTGAAGTCAACTACTCTGCAACCGAAAAGGAGTGCCTTGCGGTGGTATGGGCCTTAGAAAAGTGGCAGTACTATCTTGAACCAAAGGTATTCACAGTAGTCACCGACCATTCTGCCTTGCAGTGGGTTCTGACTTCTAATAAATCCACTAGCCGTCTTCTGAGGTGGGCTTTAAGATTGCAGAAATTTGATTTTATTGTAGAGTTCAGGAGAGGCAAGCTCAATGTTGTTCCAGATGCTCTCTCTCGAATACCTTTGGGGGTGAATGCAATTTGTTCTCTACAAAAGGAAAAGCTGAGGATCTCCCTTTTTCTGCTGATATGGTGTGGGCAGAACAACACCAAGACCCTGAGATTGAAAAGGTGTTCCGTGCTTTAGCAGAAGGGGATTCCGTCATGATGGGAAAATTTACAGTGCTGGAAGACAAAGTGTATAGGAAAACGCAGGTTTCTGAACACCAATGTCATTACCGGATGTATATTCCTTCTTCACTGAAAGCCAGAATGTTACAAGCTTATCACGAGAACCCCCTATGTGGACATTTGGGCATCTTCAAGACCTTCAAACGGATTCATGATGTTGCATTCTGGCCTAAGATGTGGTCCGAAGTAAAAGACTTTGTAAAATGCTGTGAGACGTGCCAGGTCCTGAAAAGTGACAACAAAAAACCTCCAGGGAAAATACAACAGACTGTTGTGAACAGACCAAATGAGTTACTGGGAGTAGACCTTATGGGCCCGTTCCCACGCAGTTCACACCAGCATGAATATATAATGGTTGTTGTAGACTACTATACACGGTGGTTGAGATTTTCCCCATGAGAACCGCAACTGCTTCCTCCATTACCCGTATCCTCAGAACCGAAGTTCTCACAAGATGGGGAGTTCCAGAGTATATTCTGTCGGATCGAGGTTCCCAGTTTGTTTCGTCCATTTTTCAGGAATTGTGTGCACAATGGAAAGTCATGCCAAAACTTACTACAGCCTACCATCCCCAAACCAACATGACTGAGCGTGTTAATCGTACCTTGAAGTGTATGATTGCATCATATGTTGAAGATAATCATAGGAAGTGGGATACATACCTTCCTGAGTTCAGATTTGCCTTGAACACTGCTGTACAGGAAACTACGAGACTGACGCCGGCCGAACTTCAAGTAGGCAGGAAGCTCCAGAGTCCTATGGACCGAATTCTTCAGTCAGCAATCCCTGTTCTACCCGAGACTCCACTTTATGAAACTGTGGATCGACTTCATCAACTTCAAAAAAAGGCAGAGGCTAATTCAAAAAAGGCCCGTCTCAGACAATTAAGAAACTATAATAAAAACAGAAGAGAAGTGACTTACCAGTTTCAAGACCGAGTGTGGGTAAGGAATTTTCCCAAGTCAAGTGCCCCACATCAATTCACTGCTAAGTTAGGTAAGAAATGGAGAGGTCCTTACCGGATCGTCCGTCGGCTGGGGCCGATAAATTATCAAGTTGTCTTGGAAAGCAGTGGCGAAGATGTAAAGAATGTACATGTTTGTAACCTGAAACTTTGTTATCCTACGGCTGAAGAGGTGGAAAGAAAGGAACATCAAAAACTTCTGGAAATCTTTCAGGACACTTCAGATGAGGAAGAATTCTTAGGATTCTAAGAGAAGAACAACCAATGGTTGACTTTCCAATGGGGGGAGGATGTAGCGATGCTACAGCACCAAATAATATTTAATTACATTAAATGACAAAAAAATAAATAAATCTACACAACTTCATAATATGTATTAAAATTCGTACAAACGAAAACCTAAGTATAGTAACGAAAAAAGGTGGGGTTTGGTGATTGGGAGGAAAAGAAAAGAGGAAGTAGAGAAACGGAAGGAGGAAGGCCGGTCGGGAAGTTGGGATTAGCGTCTGAGAAAGTTGAAGGAAATCGAGGCCGTTGTTTCAGCGTGTCGTGAAGATTCCCTGTTGGATTTTCGTTCGTGTGGGTGATCCGAATTCTTGCACTGCAAAGACGGTCGGGACGCGCCTGTACGGAATAGACGGGGATATTCGCGAGCTGAAACCTGAACGTCGCCCGAAAGAAAACAAAGCCGCAAAGAGGATTCTGACAGTGAAGTTGAAGACCTGTGAGTGTTGTTCTTTCACTTCGACGACCTGAGAGACCTAGCCCTAGAGGTAAAGAAACATTTGCTTTCCCGTGCCTTCTCGGTGAGGCTTCTGGTCTCCATAAACTTGCAATTACCGAACTCCCACACTTTCACCAGAAGAACAATTACTATCACTCCTTACCGACTTCCATTAACGGTGGTTGAACAAATTTCGTTCTCTTACGAGAGGTTCTCTCGTATTGCGTAAGCTAGCTTACGCTACGGGAAAGATTCATCTTTGCTGAGAAGTTGAAGCCAAAAAATTATTCCATAATTTTGTAATCATTGTCAACGCAGTCTCCTCTGAGGCAGACCATGAGCGGGCTAGCTAGCGGCTCATTGGTTCGCTCAGAGAGAATGCACGAACCTATGGGAGAGCGGCGCTGAGTCCGCGGCCAATGAGCGGACGGCGCTCGCTCACTGCGTCACAGCCCGCCAAAAGGGGCGTGGCTACAGTGTATAAGGTCGCTCTCCCAGCTCGTTCGTTGATTCTTGTTCATTCAGCGAGCTACACGCATCCGCTGTCCTGGGAAGAAGCCGCCGTCGTTGAGAAGGCACCGTCTAGCGAGCTCCGGAGTCTGAGGAAGCCGGCCGTCTGCCACCTTCAGCCGCCCAGCAAGCTAGCGCCATCCGACGCGTATCCTTTTACTATTCCATATTCCTAAAAGAGCCGAGCGTCTTTTTCAAGATGCCTCGAATTTTCCTGCGGCTCATGCCGCTCTTCACTCGAGGAAGGAGACCGCTTCTGCGTTCTCTGTTTCGGAGTGGAACACGCAGAGCTCGCCAACGGAGGATGCGACCACTGCGAGGACCTGCCTCCGTCTTCCCTGCGGCTCGACTACAGGCAGTCAGAACCGCTCCCGCGCCGCCTCTCACTTCGCCGCGGGAAGAAGAAACGCCGCTCCCAGAGGCCGCCGGAGCCCCCTGCGGATCCATGTGGGCCGCCGCCGCCGCCCACCGACCGCTCTCCCTCTCCGCCCCTGCCGGACTTACAGTTGCCGCCGTATGGCCGCTCTGTCGCCTCCGACGACACCGCGGATGAGAAGGACTCTTGTTCGCTGCACCCTTCTGACAGCGAGGATTGGTCGTCGATCGGCTCATCGACGAGAGAGTCTGCGGGGACCCGCGCCGGCATCGAGGAGGATCTATCGCGCCTCCCTTCGCAGGCCTTCAACCGCCTGGGTCTCGAGTGGTCTCCTCCCCCCGAGCAACCACCGAACGGCGCTCGACCCCCGCCTGCAGCCGGGCTGCACCATTCCTGCCTGAGCTTCACTACGAGCTCACTAAATCCTGGAATGCCCCTCTTTCGGCTCGTATCCGCTCCGAGGGGTCCGCTTCGCTCAGTGGACGGAGCCGCCGAGATGGGTTATACTGCCATGCTGCCCGCGCCTTTGCCGCCGCCGAACAGGCCGCCTCAGCGCTGCATTCCATCCAGGCGCTTCAGAGCGACATCTTGTGCGAGATGGCGAACAGCGGTAGGAACCCGCCCATCCTTTCGGATCTGAGAAGCGCGACGGATCTTTCCCTTCGCGCCACTAAAGCCGCCGCACAAACCCTGGGAAAATGCATGGCCGCCCTCGTTGTCACTGAGAGACACTTGTGGCTCACGCTCACCGATATGGGAGATTCAGAACGCGCCCTGTTCCTCAACGCGCCTATTTCTCCCACCGGGCTCTTCGGATCTGCCGTCACGGGCATCGTTGACCGCTTCTCCGAGGTTCAGAAAGCGACTCAGTCCATGAATCTGTTCTTGCCCCGCCGCTCTAGTTCTTCGACAGGCCGCTCTCACGAGCCTCCTGCCAGAACCCCACAGCAGCGCCCGCCTCAGCAAGCTCAGCAGCCCAGCGTAGACAGGGGGGCCGCCCTCGCTCTCGCTCAGATAGCCGCCGCAGACAGCCTCCTCCCAGGGGCCTCGACCCAAGATCGCGCTGAAGCCCGATCAACAGAAGTCTGCCTAGCACAGCTGAGAAAAGGACGGCTTCTCCCGCTGCGGCCGGATCGCCGTAAAAGCCTCGCCCACTGTTAGTCCCCGTCTCACCGCTGACTGCAGTAGTGTTTACCGCCACAAACAAGCCGGTTTCCCTGCCCGCTTGCGAGCGTCTAAAAGCCGTTTTCACGGCTATCCAGAGAGTTCACAAAAGAGCATAAAAGCCTCAAAGTGTAATAAATGTGCCCACAAGCATGTGCTCACATACACACTCAAGCACCTTATGCCCAGGGTCTCTCACAGAGCCCATTCTCACGGAGCGTGCACTTTCCGCTCCAGCAGCAGAGAACATAAGACACGCCCACGA
>NW_024121153.1:148704-187886 GCF_016745375.1 Pimephales promelas
TTTGATGACTTCATCTGTCCCATCCCAAAATACGAAGAGGAAGTGTAGCGACAAGGCCGATCACCTTGGGTGGCGTCAAAGGAAGGATTTTCAAATGTTTCGTTGTCTGACTGTTACAAAAGCAAAGATAATAGCAGACTGACCCCCTCCCTCCTCCAAACCTCTCCTCTTAGCTTGACCCCTGCGCTCCCGTTCACACGCTCTCCAAGGCGGCTGGCCGCTGGCCCCTTCAATCGGACACCTCTCCATTCTGTCCCAAATCAGGTCTAAAAAGGCACAACATCACCCCCTCCGCCGGTCCCCTCTGGCCTGGCTACAATGCCCCCACCCCCCTCAACATCTGTGAGCACCCTCTGTCTCCTCATTTTCTCCCTAACCACCCCATTATTGGCTGTCTTTCACTTGTAAATGTGCCCAGCCACAGTGCTGATGAGTCTTTCATCAGCATGGCCAGGGTCAGGCCGGAGTTAGCGGCCGGCGGAGGGGTGGGATGGAGGATGGAGCGGGCCTTGTGTGGCCCAGAGATGAAAAACAATCAGCACACTGAGCAAAGTCCTTTTGAGGTGCATTCAGCTGAGACGCTTGGCTAAACCAACTTTTGCCTCTTTCTGCATCAGTTATTTGGTTTGTGTGTTTGTGAGACTCAGTAGTGTCATTATTAAAGGAGTAGTTCACTTTTATAAAAACTTTTGCTGATAATTTACTCACCCCCATGTCATCCAAGATGTCCATGTCATTTTATCTTCAGTCGAAAAGAAATTAAGGTTTTTGATGAAAACATTCCAGCATTTTTCTCCAAAAATGGACTTCAATGGGAACCAAACGGTTCAAGGTCCAAAAGACAGTTTCAGTGCAAACTGTTCAAAGGGCTTTAAACGATTCCAGACAATGAATAAGGGTCTTATCAAGAAAAACTCTAGAAAAAAAAAGAAAAAAAAAGACTCTAGAAAAGATTCGTTCATTTTGATGAATGAGTTCGAACAGGATAGTCACATAAAACAGTGCAAGGTGACCATTTGAGCTTATAAAACTTAAGCTTTATTATTATTTTTTTTAAATGAGCGATCGTTTCGCTTGATAAGACCCTTATTCATCATCTGGAATTGTTTAAAGCCCTTTGAACAGATTGCACTGAAACTGTCTTTTGGACCTTGAACCGTTTGGTTCCCATTGAAGTCCATCATATGGAGAAAAATCCTGGAATGTTTTCATCAAAAACCTTAATTTCTTTTCGACTGAAGAAAGAAAGACATAGACATCTTGGATGACATTGAGGTGAGTAAATTATCAGCAAAAGTTTTTATAAAAGTGAACTACTCCTTTAACATTATGCTTATGGTATATTGCTTGTATGTTTCAAAGACACTCATAATGAATTTGTAACGTACTTCTAACACAAATTAAATACAGTTTAATATCACTAATCAAGCATGTGTTTAGTCCCTACACAGGCATATACTTAAAAGTATACTTGAAGTTGATCCAATGTACACAAAAGTACACTAAATACACTTAAAGTTGTGCTTTACTGCAATTTAATTACAAAATATACTTAGTACAACATTAGTTGTTTCAAAATAGCACACCTCAAGTTAACTAATCATTAACACACTAGAGGTATACTGATAATTAGTCTGGCTGCAAGTATACTCAGCATAATTGTTTTTTTTCACCAGCTTAGGGCAAAACTATAGGGGTGGCTCTGAAACCAATTAATCTGATCTAGTTAAACTCAACAAATATCAAAATGATTCTCATTCACACAGATCGGCAAAAACAATTAAAAGCGCTGTATTATGCATGGCATGCCAGGCAACTAGTTGGTGATGTCACATTGTAAAAAAATGTGGCTTTAGACTGAGGCTTTTTGTAGTTTACACAGAGATAACAGTTTCATTTTCAAAAACTTGCACTTTCAATCCCCTTTTTTAAAGTTTGCGTTTTTAGGCCCCCAAAACGATGTTGGCATGTAAATGAATGGCCAAAACCCATAAAAACTTGCGTAACCTCTTATTGAAGTGTCAGGTTATTGAAGTGAAGTGACATGAAGGTCCAAGTATGGGAATTTGTCCTCTGCATTTAAGTTAGTGAACACACATTGAGCAGTGAGAAGTGAACACACACTGTAAACTGTGGACACACATCTGGAGCAGTGGGCAGCCATTCACTGTGGCGCCAATGGAGCGATTGGGGGTTAGGTGCCTTGCTCAAGCCCAGACAGCAACATTGTTGGCCCAGATCTGGGCCACATCTGGTACATGTGGATTCCACTCGTATCAGATGTGGGCCAGATCTGTTGCTGTCTGGGAGCTAGGGCACCATTTCTGCCAGTATTGAGAATCCATAACCTTTGGGTTACCAGTCGGACTCTTTAAATTAGACCACAACATCTCCATCAACCTGTACATAAATTAAAATAAGGCTGGCATGGGCTGTATAAAGTTTCTAGAACATATCACAACTCAAAACTGTCTTGTGAATTTTTTGTCAACGAAAAGAGTTTTTTCCTCTAGAAAAATGTTTTGTCAGCTGAACAATGTTGTTAAACAATAAAACAAACCATTGAAATTTGTCCATTTTAGATATTAAAGATATGGTGATACCCTGGTCCCAGACTAAGTTATTACAACTTCAACTAAACTATTTCAACACCAGCCATTTTGAAAAACGTTGCCAGCCACTGCCAGCATTTTTGCAAATTTTTACAAAAGTTTAATGGCCCCTAATATCTGATGCAATTTATCAAAGAAAAAAAAGACCCCCGCTTTTAAACAAACACACACAAAATTATCTTCATGCATTCTTTTTTTTATCAATAGGCTACTTGAATGTGGGTGAATTTCAATAAACAAGCAACATTTTAAGCAAAAAGCTGAGAAAATCAGGTTTTGTACATCTTGAGCTGATTCAGAACGTTATCAAAACATAGATGGAGTAGACACGAGTCGCGCCCCTTATGCGTCACAGTGCTGGGTCGATCAAAAAAAAAAGGGTCAAAAATGTAATTTTTATTTATATGCTTAATGTTGATGATCGCGTTATTTTTAATACATCTGCTATTGGCTATAGGCATACATACATACGGTAATAGGCTACGGATTGTTTCTGCTTCTAAATCTGGAGATTCTGTTTGCTGAGGCTACTCTTAAGATGCCAACACGGAAAGCAGGAAAACTCCGTGAATGGAGGGGGAAGAGTTGAAAGGTTTAATTTAATCAATAGGCAACATTATAATAAAAGTTGTAATCGTGCATTTGTTAAATTGTGTCCTGAATTTCTTTTTGGGGTAGGCTACTTTTAAGATAGGCTAGTGCATCCTCCCACTTTCTGTCATTCCGTTTTCAAAAGTCAATATTGCTTCATGCTGAATCATTGTGAGATTACTTGTGGACTGTGTCTCTTCATCTCTGTTCTCAAACAAACAATGGGGTGGTTACCGCAGCAATGGAGTCTCCAGGACAACAGGTGAACAAAGGGCGAGAGGAGGGGGAATGCTGGGAGAGGGATGGAGGGGGCACCGGGGATGCCCTTGGCCTCTGTGTGGTCAGTGGGGGACATGGGCCTCTGGAAGATGTATACGAAAATATATCTGTCCGAAATCTGTCCCTCTTTGCAAGCATGAAATGATTGATAATCCTCCAATTTACTAAGACTCAGATGCTGACACTGTCACGTGACATGACACTGATGTATGGCCTCATTTGCTGCATGTGAGTTATTGCAATAAGTAAATTCCACTAGCACAGCCTATAGCCTAGAATTTCATATCAGCTCAGTGACTCTATTCTGCTGGGGACGTGAAGCTCGGACAGCACTGCATGCTGAGTTAGTCTTCTAAGACCAGTGCAGTTCATTTTTACAGGGAACTGTTTATAATTTTGTAACCAAATACAAGTATATTTTTACATAGCTTATAGCAGAGGAATGTGATTAATTTTAGTACAATGCCTGAAATAAATACATTTTTTATAAATTGATAGCCTGCAGAATATTTTGCTCTGAATTATAGCAAATAGGATTTAAAATGTGTACTGGCGCTAAACAGGCTAATAATATTATTAATAGACCAAATAATAAAGGATCTTCTAAATTATGACGCATGTGAACAGAAGAGTCCAATGTTCCCCGAAGTTAATTGTTATAAACAGAAACTGGTTTTTTTTTCTTTCTTTTTTTCTATAAATTATATTTTGATAGTTATTTTTAAATTTCAATTTCATGTTTTTTTAAAAGTGTCCTAAATAAAATATTGCTATGATTTATAAATGCTTTATTGTAACGTTGGATGGAACCAAATCTTTATATTTTTTATGTGGTTTAAATATAAGGAAATTATTTAAATTAGGCTACAATTAAATAATTAGGCTACCGTATAAACTCGCCTTTAAATTAATTCAAAACTAATATAGGCTAGAAAAAAATATTAAAATGTCTAATGCAAATGGATGACAACCATGCATTCGATTAAAGCTGCTCGTGCTGATTTCAAAAAGATCAAAAGATCTGACCTGTGTGTAAAACTAATCTTGTTTAATCCTATTGGATTAACATGCCATTTCTTTGTTATCCCAAAGTCTGTAGCAGACACCTCAAATGTGACAAAATCGTAAAATCCTCCCATCTCATTTTTTAAACAAGTAAAATAAACAATAATATCACAAATGAAAGCTTTATTAAAGTTAATCGAAAAATCAATTAACTAACAAATTAATTTGATAAATATTTCGTTCTGCTTTAGCCTAAACAACAATGCAGGCAAAATCTCGTTTCGTGATGTGGATTTATTTTATTACATGCTATTACTTAAAACATCTGATAGTGCTGAATTTACATTATTTTAGGTTACATTTATGTTATGGTAATGTATCAAATCAAAATAAACCAACATCTGTTGTGAAATAAAAACATATAGCCTAGCTATAATAAAACGCGTGTTTACGTGGCATGAAGTTAACGTTCAAGATATACAAGTTTCAATTAATTCAAAACATTACCAACACATAACGAAAAATACAACAAATGCAATCTCGTTTATTAAATATCAGGCATTAGACATTCAGACAAAGTCAGCTAATGTGTTTTCTTCAACACTTGCATTTTAAAGCATCAACTTCTTCGTTAGAGTTCTTCGTTACTTAAAATAAAATACGCATAAATCCCATGTGGATGTAGAGCTGATGATCAGAGCTGATTGGAGACGCGTGGGAGCCTCCAGCAACAGATGTCCAGGCACAATTCTCGACTGATCGCTTGACATTTCACAAGAATTGCGTTTGGACAATCAACTGCTTGAGCTCATATTTCCTCAAATAGCACAACTGTGTGAATATTTACTGTAAGATCCATGCGTGTGGGTCCTCGTGTGTTTTCTGCTCCTCGGTGGAAAAAGGCCTTCAAGCACATTGTTTTTTCTTTCTTTACATAATTCAGGCGTGCTGCCTTTCATTATATCGTCTGCTTCACAAATTCATTGGCAGTAAAATTGCATCCTAATATTTTGTACGGTCCACTTTTCGTTATATATAGCATAACTATAGCTGTAGATCTACAAAAATGACACAATAGCACGAGACGAAATTGACACTCAAAATCATACTATCCGTCTAAGCCTGTAATGTTGCTTTAAGACTCTAATGTTGTTTTTTCACCAAAATATAATAGCATTTCCACAGACCTTATTTTTTGGGGGGGTTGTTAAAAATTATTACCCGCAAAATAAAAATGTCTTAGCGGGTAAATAAGGCTCAGATTAACCAAATGAATCAAACATTTTATCAATTAATTCGTTCCAGTTCAATAAATAAATTACCAATTGTAATACACAACAATCTAAATTTCCCTCTGAAATGACCGAGGAATGTGCTGGCGGAGCTTCTCTGTCGATGCGGTCGGTGATCTTAAGGAGGCTCAGGCTGTGCTGCACCATCACGAAACACTTTCTTCAGAAGGCACCGAGGCAGCGATTCGCCATGTCTGCACCTGTGAGATGTTTCTGATCAAGTATGGAAGACCAAAAACGAGCCAAAAAAAAAAAAAAAAGAGAGAAACCTCCTGATGTGCGTCAAATTCCTCCAGAGGTGTCGTTCCGTGGCGCTGCGAGTCTCCAACTTCAATGCGCAGAATAAAATAAAGTTCTAGCGTGTTCAAGACTCGATGCGCGTGACCCTCACAATGTATGTTAGTCAAAAGCCACGAATTCATTTATACATTAGCTTTTTATCACTCCCGTCCAGAGGACCGTTGTAAAATAAGGACCCAAACACACTGGCAGCGTTTTTGGCTAAAGGATGCTCGGAGGCTCGCGTGACAACGGCGCAGCTTTCTAAATAAACGGCGAAGGCGAGAGTGGGGTCGGTGGCCGCTTGGTACGAGATTTGAATAACACACCAGTGAGTGATAAATGGCCATTGTGGTGAGAAGGGGATGAGTATCCACTGTCTCAATCGGGCGTACTGACCAGCAGCTGCGCTGGGACCAGAAACCTCTTAAAGAAACAACACTCAATTTTTTGCCCATTGCCATTACAATCCAACAGTGTCTACAGTGCCATTACGCTTTGTGTCCTCGATGACGTTTCCTATCTCTCAAAAGCTACTCGTGCAAGGGATTACCTGGCACTTTACCACAAAGGAATCGTTCATTAACACTTCAAGTAAAGTGTTTTTTAACAGGCACATAATAGAGAGTTTCTATAAACAGTGAAGTATATAGCAAATATTAATTAGAACCTTCACAAGAATGCTTCCATTTATATAACATTTTACTAAAGGATTTTTTTTTTACTTTAATTTAAAACGTATATTGTAGAGATAAGGGTTATTAGGGTCACTTTCCCTTTATTTTATTTATAGGAACATAAAATCCTGACTACAAACTTGCTATTGAACATTTACATTGTTATTGCTCAGGAAAAACAGTTCATTGAACACGTGTTGTAACAATGTAAATGGTGTAAATATTTACTGTGTAAACTGCCGGCACTTAGGATTTAATATCCTTTAATATAGGCTTTTTAAACAAAAGTCAAACAGTAAAACAATTGACACAACATTTTTAAAGGAAAAAGTAAAATCAAACCACTTTTTTTGGCCAAAAACTATTCTTGTGATCAGTAAATTGTATCAATTTATGTTGTTTTGGGTTTTTTTTTTTTTAAGACAATTGACATATATAATTTTGTATGAGTTTAAAACAAACAATTAAATGAAATCTAGAGAAATACTATTTCTAGATACTATTTTAATGACTTTAGTTACTCAGATACAGGCATTGTGTATTGGGTGGTATTACTTTAAATATTTTTGTAAAACAGGGAAGACCCCCTATGAGGCTCAGAACATTACCCTGAATAAATTTGCACTTTTGTATTAGCTGTGTCCAGCCGTGCCAGTAACCTCTGACCTTAGCTATTGTTAGTGCTAAGAGTGGACCAAGCAACCCTGACCATTCAGAGGAGCTGGGAATGGTCCATTGTAAAGGATTGCTCAGGGAAAGCCTATTTGTCAATGTAGCTGGAATGCTGAAAATCTGCCACAAGTGATATTGTCTTTGAAGAATTTTTCAATAGTTCTCTAATGCTGTGGTATTGATGGAAATCTTTGTAGTCCTCTAGGATGGATGCTCCACATCTGTCAGAAATCTCAGCACAGCACTGATTCAGATCACTGATTATTAACATTTTATCCTTCTGTATTTCTTTTTTAATCAGTTGTGATATCATAACTGAGCCCAATGACGAATGGTCACATTTTTAAGTGTAATTAAAGCCGACAAGCAATGAGCTGGCAGAAAGACATTAAACCGGCTCCTAATATTCATTGCTGTACATATTAGAGTTGCATTGATTGTGTTTTGTCGATTCAGTGTTCATTCAGCGACGAAACAAGTGATTCTCTCTTAGACCTTCCAAACACTTGTTCATGTCATAATAAAATGCCCCTTTAACAATGGAATGCATTCACAAAGTTCTTTATTATAATTATATGAGCTAATGAAATGATTTATAATTATTCTATTTTGTGTATAGAATTCTCATTTTATACAGCATTTTTTTCAATTGCTTATTACATTTTTACATTGAATATCAGAATATTGAATATCAAAATATTTTTTGTTCTGTTGGTTTAATGAGAGCAGCACTGCAGCGAGCATCTTGAGCTTAAATGGAAGAACATCTGTATTAAGTCGCATGATACACAATTTAATTCATGTTTATATAGCTACTAACATACATGTTTCAAAGCACCTTTACAGAAAAATGCTTCTACATTACATTTTAGAATATGTTATCAAAGGTGACTGTGTCAAAGTCACGTCAGAAATGTAAAGATACTACAAATCATGCAGTTAGCTACTATCATGTTATTATTTAGTCAGAAACAATGATCTCATGAATGCAATTACTACATGATGTGATCATAATGATTACATAGAAATTTTGTCAGTGGTGCATGTTGATTCAAAGTTGGAATCATCTGAAGTCCTCACAGGGGTTGGTGTAATCTCAACTCTTTACAGGTGTTAGAAATCTTCGTAAGAGGCTGAATTCAAACTGGAGCTGGTGTACTCTTTGGGCATCCCAAGGTAGAAACAGAAAAGCAAATGGGAAATAATTAGCTGCTGTTCATAACATATTAAGCAAAAGATAATCATGTGCATTTCATCTGATATAACTAGAGTACAAGGTTATAAGGTGTAGTATGTGAATTCAAGATTCAAACTAAAAATGAATCAACTGAATTTAAATATCTTGGTATCACCATTTTGGATTTGAATCTTAACTTCAAGAAACACATCAAGAAAATGACAAAAACTATCAAATATAACTTGGCACACTATAGGTTAGATCATTGCTCACAAAATATTTATGCAAGCTTTCATTTTTTCACATATTTCATACTGTATTACCTATTGGGGACAGGCAAGTGAATCTGCCATTAGAACTCTAGAATCATTATCTAAGCAAGCTATATAAATCCTTGATTAAAATAAAAAACATTTCGGTACCACAAGATCTTAGAGAAACACAATTTGAGTTTTGACAATTTTAGACTCTTTTTCAAACTTGACTCTAGTGTATACGATTCTACACAGTCTGGCCCAATGTTTACTGGTTTTTGTTTGCAATCACCCTGCGGTTTCTGTAAAATCTACCAGAATAGCTTCTGTTTTTGACTGTAACATACCCTTTTTCCGTTCAACCTTTAGACAATCTGCTTTCCACTACACAGTGGAATGCAATAACATACAATGACATAAAGAGCATAAAGAGTTCCATTAAGAGTTTTAAATCACAACTGAAATCTTTTCTGCAGACCACTCAAATCTACCCACTGACACTGAAGTGGTGCTGACAAAATGTGTTTTGTGGATGTGTGTAGTTGGCAACTTGGCATGGGGAGTGTTATTTATGTTTTTTGTTTGTTTGTTTTTGTTTTTTGTTTTACCCTGCCAGTGGACTGCATATGTAAATTAGCCTATGGCTAACTCCGGTACAATTCATCAAATGGTAACATTTATGTTAGACATTGGCAAAGTATGATTTCACTTTTCTAACTTAATGCTCAAAGTTTAAAGCAAAGGAAGATATTTGCTTTTTAAGGAGTAGTTCGCTTTTAAAAAAAACTTTTGCTGATAATTTACTCACCCCCATGTCATCCAAGATGTCCATATCATTCTTTCTTCAGTCCAAAAGAAATTAAGGTTTTTGATGAAAACATAGCAGGATTTTTCTCCATATAATGCACTTTACTGGTAACCAAACGGTTCAAGGTCCAAAAGACAGTTTCAGTGCAAACTGTTCAAAGGGCTTTAAACGATTCCAGGCGATGAATAAGGGTCTTATCCATAGACTGTAAAAACAAACGAAACGATCGCTCATTTAAAAAAAATAATAAATAAAATAAGCTCAAATGGTCGCCTTGCTCTGTTCTGATGCATGTTCGTGACTCTCCTATTTGAACTCGTTCATCAAAATGAACGAATCTTTTCCCAAGTCAATTCGTTCATTTCATTCGTTGAATGAAAAGACACTGGTAACTTTTCTCTTTTTTTTCACTCGAAATGATATTGTATGCTTATGAGTTCAGCCGCTGCATCCTCAGACATGCTCACGTTTTACATATGGATTTTACAAAATGTCAATGGGAGAAATGAATGGGAAATTTATTTACGGCACCAAAACTCTCTTGTGCTATCAAAGTAAATAGGTTCAATTTTGATTTCACTGGGACTTTAAAGGGAGAACAGTTTCTATCAATTTAGTGTGTCTGCTGCAGCTGCTAACACACACAGCTCTTGAAACCCCGCCCTCTGCAGCAGCTCTTTTGCATTTAAAGGGCCCAGCACTAAACGGTGCGTTTTTGTAAACCCTCAAAAAGTGACAACTTTAACATGCTATATAAAAATATCTGCGGGGTATTTTGTGCTAAAACTTCACACACACACAATGGGGACATCAGAGACTTATTTTACATCTTGTGAAAATGGCATTTTACCACCCCTTTAAACTGTGAGAGTCTGAGATTTGAACATTATCATAGAGTTTAGGAGCCAAATATAAAAATACTCTGTGTGTTTTTATGTACAGCCAAAAGTTTAGGTACACTTTAGGTACAGCCTTTAGGTTCACTTTAGGTACAGCCAAAAGTGCCCCAGAGTTTTATGACCTTAAAGAGTTAAATACAGCTGAACAGTTAAGGGCCTTAGATCAGTAACTATACTTTGTAATTGATACAGAACTTAATAGAAAACCAGTGTAGAGATGATAAAATTGGGTTTATATGACCATAAACTATATTCTTAACCTGGTAAGAATTCTAGCAGCTGTATTTAATTAAATAAAACTGTAGTTTTATTGAGAATCAGGGCAACCCCCCAGTGCATGACAGTAATCCAGTCTAGAGGACATAAATTGATAGCTTTTCTGCATTAGTATCAGATAACGTTCCGTAAACGTATAGACCTGGAAGTTTCTAAAATAACACCCATGTCTTTAATTAGAGGATGAAGTAAAAGTACATCCTTCTAGATGCAAATTGTATTCTAATAGGTTCTGTGTACAGGTTTTTTGTCTAATAAGTAATACCCCAGTCTTATCTGAACTTTGTAGAAGAAAATTACTGGTCATCCAATATTTTATATCTTTAACAAACTCTGTCAACTTAGATAATTTAGAGATTTCATCTGGTTGTGATGAAGTATAAAACTATAACAGTGTGGAAACTGAATCCATGTCTTCTAATAATATTACCAAGAGGCAGCATGCATTATTGAAAATAGCAGAGGGCCTAAAACAGACCCTTGGAGCACTCTATAATTTGATCAATGACATAACTTAATTGTGACCTATAATCTGAAATATTCCTTTGAACACGTTAAGTAACACAGTTTCTGAATGTCAGAAATGTTCAAAGTTTGTTAACCTATAGCTGAACATAGTAAATATTTTTAAAAAGGAAAACACCACAATACAGTGAAATTAACACATTTAAAATCACCCAGTAACATGCAAGGACACTATTAAGATTATCTTGACGATGAAGTCGTGTCATCTGGGTTTCCAAACAGTTCTATCACATTAATGCCTATGAATACATTTATTTATCTGATAAACATGCTGATATATTTGAAATTCTGTTAACCTTTCAAAAACATATTGAATTCTTCTCAAAAACCTTTTGACATTTAATTTATTTTATTGTATTTAAAACAGCATAGGCATTTCTTTTCCAGTGCCCCGAATCTTCCGCAGTTCCCCCAGGAACCTATAGAGTTTGCAAACCACAATTTGGGAAATTCTGTTATAGAAACAACAAAAGAGCATGTAATGCAGGCTGCTGTATCCTAATAAGTCTACTGGACATTAAAATATGGCAGACACAGTGCATTCTAACAAAGCTGAACTCCTTCAGAACAGTGTAATCAAAATGACTATGTATTGATGTCAGTTTTGGTTTTGCCCTCCATGTCCTTAGCTTTGCTGGGGATTTAAACATGGCATCATAACCAGACTGAGCTCCTTCACAACAAAGAAACAGTTATCAAACATTGTCAGTTTAGGTCAGTTCTGTTTGTGCTCTTCTGTGGTGTCCTGAGGCGGTGAAAGCGCCCTTGCTTTATTCTTGCGTGATGCTCTCCTTCCCTCTGCTGGAGAAGTCTGGGGTTGCGAGTCTGTGAGAAATGTCAGCAGAACATCTACACTCTGCTTCATGACAGAGTCTAAAACATTTTGTTCCTCCTGTGAAAAACGTCCCAAAACGTAACGGTCGACAGGGGTTTTGCCTGACGGTCGTCCAATCCCAATGCGCAACCGTGGCATCACCTGTGGACACAATCAGCGTGTGTTATAATGAACTTATACAGGAAATCACTATAGCTAATGTTTTGCTCTATGAAATATTTGCTAACTTACATCAGTATGAAGACAGTCCACACATGATCTCACGCCATTGTGACCCCTGAGAGGAAGAGACGTGATCCAATGACCAATAAAGTCAATATTAGAGAGAAACTTAAACCAATGTTATCAAATCAAGTCTGATAAAAAGTTTTCACTCACCTTGCACTTCCGCCATGTTTAATGCCGAACTTCCCAAGCGGTTTGTCAAGCTCATCGTGAATCAAGAGAATATGTTCAGGTGGAATTGAAAATTTGCTGGCTGGAAAAAATTATAAAAATAAAGAAGAAATAAATTTAGATTTCCAAAGATGGAAACAGGGTTGGGCGATATGACCAAAATCTTATTTTGATAACGAAATACATCAAAATAAATATATAACTAAAAATAAGAGCAAAGATTTATTACACAAATTAAATTTAAATGAAGTAATTTTAAAGTTTAAATAAGTATACAAATACAATACAAATTAAGAATAGTATAGTTTTTTTCAAGTACAGTAGGTTGGTTTAAGAAATAGTAAAGACATTGAATAAAAAGGTAATATTATAGTACATTATTAATATTATAACAAATAAAATACTGCATATTCTTTACTGTATACTATGAATTGATTATAAACTGGTTATTATTATTAAAGATACAAATGTTATTCAGTCAAAAGCAGTGAATTATTTTCTCTTTGTCTTTTGTTGTTTGATTAACATTAATGACACAGGTATATTAGGCTGCAGTCACTTTAAGACCTCATGCTCAGATCTAATATAATGTGATAATCTGATTTTCACCCAACAGTTCACGTGTATGTGAATAATCCACCCCATGGGTATTTTGACATAAAATGTGTGTTTATTTGACCATTGAAGCGCAATAAGCTGTAAAAGAGAACCGAATTTGGGATCGCACAATATATGTTGTCCCCCCAGCCCAAGATTGAAAAGTTAGTGGGTAAAGTAAGTGGATAATACAATCATCTCACCTGCTTTTGCCACACTCACACCATTGATGTTCATGAGCAACTTGGGTCGAAGAAGAACCAACTGGACGTCCTGAAGGTGTGTTACAAAAACCTCTCCTGAGACTTGACGGTCAGATCTCCAGCTGTCTGGCGTTCCAAAACGTTCTGCTAGCGTTGTAAGCACAGCCATACCAACACTATGTCGAGAGCCATTCATGCCAGGGTTTCCCAGCCCGACAACCTGAAACACAACAAAAAAATACACAAAGTGATTCAGTCATAGGTTTATAAAGGTCCTGATCAAATTAGTGCTTAGGTTTTAATAATAGACACCTCGGCTGTTATTAGTAGCCTATCTCATTAGTTTATTCCGATTTTGCTTGCCATATGCTCAGAATGGCCACTTTACAGCTTAATTTAATTTTTAAAATACGTTAAATGACTAAAACCTTAACGTTACTTCTATCAACAAATTAAATACAAACTATAACCCTAATTGGGTTATAGAAGTAGATAGAAATTGATACTTGTCACTATTGGGAAAGAGAATATTAGCAAAGAAAAAAATAACTAGTTTGTAACGAGTAACTTACTTGTAGCCAACTTATTAGTAACGTTACTGCAGTAAAACTAGTGTTGAAAAAGATTGTTTAAAAACTTTAAGAGGACTACTAAACAGTAATAGAGACTGTTAACTTATCTATTTTTCGGTTAGTCATAACCTATAATAATTTTAATGCCAAATAAAAGACTTGTTCAAAAAACGTAACGTTACCATTTTCCTTCTGTTACAGTCAACTGCCGTGGTTTGACCATTTATCATCTTCGGTGATGGCAGCGCGCTCGTGCTCATCAACACTCGGTTAATCAGCTTCGTTATCATCCGCATTATGAGAACCATTGGGAGGTTGAAAGCTTGAGTCACAGCCGTCCAGACTTTGCCTCGAACAGTGATGTTACTCATTATGAGTCATGGTAAGTTTAAAGTTTACCAAACTGGTCTCACAGTTTCGATGCGACTTTCATCAGACACATGTCGATTGCTGGTGAACGTTAACGGATATAATCGTGACTCCAAAACATAGAAACTACAGCTTATATAAAGCATAATTGGCAGGACATATGAATGATTAGAAGACGCTTTATTTGCGATTCATTCACGTGGATCAGAGGTCTTTACCGACATGGATCCACATGTTCTGCCCAGACAGAGCTGGTTCTGCCGTCCGTCAGCATGTATTGCAAGATTGCCAGATTTCAATTTTAAAATCCCCCTAACAAAGCAAATTATCAGAGCGAATTTGGGCGAAGTATAACAATTATTTCGGTCAATCCAAGAAAGACTTGAAATATATGTGAAACTGAAATGATGAAACTGGGATAGCAGTCTGTGTTTTGAACAGGTTTGTAAATTAATGGGTAGGTCCCACATTATTATACGTATATTTGGCAACGCGAGTTTGTTTGTCTGACCCTTTACAGTCTATGGTCTGACCTCGGAGAGTTTTAGTCCTCACAACCCCAGAGCGCCACCTATCGAGATGGTGGATGACAGTGCTCAGATAGTACCATTTGAGGAGAAATGGATCAGAGACAGTCAGAGACACATTTAGCCTACAAATACTTTCAAAGTTTGGGAAAAAGAAAACGTAACCCCATAGAGCCTACATTATCATAGTTGATACAAAAGGCTTCTAAATTAACAGCATGATCAAAACTTTGCTGAAAAACCTACACACAAAAACATGCCCTTGGTCCTCTTGATAGTTTATACTTTTAGCAAGTAAATTGCCTCTTAGTATAATTAAAATATATATTGATCTATTTCAGGTTGTGGTGCACATCTTTGTGCTGTGAAGTATTTAATGTGTTTAATGATCTGTAAACATAACAATTGTTGTTGTTTTTTTTAAATAACATCTATTTTATTGGGAGATAGAATGACATGACAACTTATATTTCTATACATTTTATGCAAGTAGTCTCTGTTAAAAAAGCATATTGATACACACGTTTTCGAAATTTCATGTTATGGCACATGATGCAGAAAATCTTTATGGATGATCAAGAAAATGTAGGTCTACTCATTACATATTTATCGAAAGAAAGAAAGAAAGAAAGAAAGAAAGAAAGAAAGAAAGAAAGAAAGAAAGAAAGAAAGAAAGAAAGAAAGAAAGAAAGAAAGAAAGAAAGAAAGAAAGAAAGAAAGAAAGAAAGTGATATGAAGTTCATTCAGGTGTCAAATAGAATAGCCCTAGTTCATCACATTCATTTAAAATGTAAAAGAATATTTGAACCTAACAATAAATGCTACTTGGTTTGATATTGTGTTATAGGATAATGCAAAGACATTCATGGATTTTTACGTGCGGCCTGCATGCATCCATTTAGACTGTGTTTGCTATCTGCTATTCTAATGGCTTAGTCAGATCTCAAATGGCAAGAAATAGAGAGTGTACCTTATTTACACCATCCCTGCTGTAATTGGAAATGTAAGCACAAGCCTGGATGGATGTTCAGATCTGCCTTTTCCATTAAATTAGCAGCAACACTTTATGACAATGTTTCATTTGTTGACTTTATAACTTACCTTCATTGGTTAACACTAACACTTAGGCCTATAAAAAATTACATGAGCCAGTACAATCATGAATCCATCTTCCAAACCACGTTTATGTAGCTATTTCAGGCCTAATGAGTCCCTACTCATGTTTTGTTTAAAATAATTCATAACAATTATTCTAAATATATAGGCTAAATGCCCGTGTTGATGTAACTGAGAAAAATGAGACTGATCAGAAGTAGACATTCTGAATATTATTTAGCATTAAGACAAGTGTTAACTGTTCAGAGTGCAATCATGTGCTGTTTTTATTTGCATTTATCATAGGCCTAATCAATAACCATTATAATGTTTTTTTTTACATTCGGATTTATCATAATCAATAACCATTGTGTTGCTTTTTTACATTTTTAAAAGTAAAGCTATACTTGATAAATGTTTTGGTAACACTTTACAATAAGATTCATTAGTTAGCATTAGTTGTATAAATGAAGATTTTAATAAAGTATTAGCAAATGTTGAAATTAACATTAATAAAGATTAAGAAATGCTCTAAGCTTGTGAAATTTACAGATGAAATCAGGAGCTTTATCATAACTGCCTTTAGCAACCTGCATCTAGGACACCAGATGTTTAAATCAGAATTAAAAATTAAAATTAATATTATCAGCCTATATTGTCTAACTAAATTCCGAACCATAACAACAATGGGGAATTAAATGCAAAGCAATAATAAGAATTACAACGGGGTTTAGATAAACTATAAAAATATCTTTATTTTTAAAAGCAACCATGGAACACAGTTCAACTATTAATATGCAAACAACGTTTCTGAACATATTTTCAAAACATACAACATACAAAAGAGACTTTCAGCTTAACATGAACAAGAAAGTGTGAGAGAGTCCATCTGTTTACATCCTGCTCGTCTTCGAAGCGTTCCTCCGAGGGCAGTATTGGCGCGTGTGCGCCCAGTCCCCGGTGGCCGCGCAGAAAGGACACACATAACTCCGCAGGATCGGGCAGAGGATCCGTCCGTCACGGGTTTTCAGTCTATGGCTCATGTACACCTCCTCGGTCTCTCCGTTTTTTATGCAGAAGCCGCAGGTGTCCCGCCGGTGGTCCCGGCTGGAGGAGGAGAAAGTAGTGCTGGAGGCGCTGCTGGATGAGCCGGTCCTCGTGAATCGCTCCTCGGGGATCACACACGCAGTCACGGCTTGCCTTTCCTCGCGATGCTCCTCCAGCAGCTGTGACAGAGTCTTGCGGAGATCCATGTAGTCCCGCCACATAAGGAAACATCCGTCAGCTGCGGGGAGAGTGCTCTCGCGATCGGTCAGAGAGGAGTGCTGCATCATGTCCAGTGTCATTCAGGTGTGTGTCACCCATAACCCCTGCTCAGTATTTATAGGGGAATTGTCTAAAGACTTCAGACAGGAATGTCTGGTCTGTCTGGGGCGTTGAACACCTGTCCCATTTTCGTGACCACTGGAAGGCTTGCTTGACCGAGGTCCTCACAAGGTCACTGGTTCAAGCTCGCGTTTTGGTTTATTGTGTTGTATCAATTAGCGGCACGTGCCAGACTGAGTGCACGCGCCTCTGTCTGCTTTCTGTAAACATTTAAACATTGTAACATTTTCAGGGCCGTGCATAGAATTTGTGGGATGCAGGTGCTGAAGTTAGAAAAAAATGGTAACTCTTTACAATAATAGTACATGAATAATATTCTAATACCTGAATTAATAATTACTTTACTATGAACTAATGGTGAGTTAAGACATGTAGCCTTTATGAGGAAATTAGGACTATGACATGAGTCATATGAATTCCTGCATGAATATAGGCTACCATCTTAACTACATGTTAGTACATGCTTGTTAATTAATGTATAGACCATTTTGAGGTTTAACTTTTTGATTCAGTTTTTTATGTTCTGTTGGTTGTATGTTATCCCAGCTTTTATGTAGGCTAGTGTTAAAAAACTGAAACAGGAAGTGCTTCTGGACCAGTTTTGTTTACATCTTGCAAAATGGGGTAGGGTAAAATAAATCAAACTTGCTCTAGAAAATGGACAAATTAAAATGGCCCAAAAGAAGAGCAAGAACTCTAACTAACATCCAACTGCATTTAAAGACAGCCAACCAATCCATAAAATAGCCATAAATAACCATCATCTGTGTTAACACTGATTTTAATTTTGAAAATTGCATCTGTTGATGAATATGTTAGTGTAGGTATTTCACCCTTGATGGCAGCAGTGGAATCACTTAAAACAGAATGAGATTAAATTGTTTTTAATGATGAATGCATCATTGTGTGTTCAATGAGTAAGGTTAAATGTAAACATTGCAAGACATCTAGTGTCATTCACTGATGTTTGTGACAGTTGTTGGTGTCAAATTTATAAACAATTTTACACTGTGCCCTTTTAGTAGGCTACATCTTTCTTCTTATCTAGAACATGTTTGATTTAGTTTACCCTGAAATGTTAATGAATGCATTAATTAACAATCTAACGTTTAGTTAAGATGGTATATTCATGCAGGAATTCATATGACTCATGTCATCCAATAGGTTAGTTCCTCATTGGTACATGTCTTAACTCATCATTAGTTTATAGTAAAGTAATTATTAATTCAGGCATTAGTACATGATTATTCATGTGCTATTATTGTAAAGTGTTACCGAAAAAAGGTCTTCTCATAAAAAAAAAAATTAAAAAAACACGGTTCCACTTAAATTTGATAGTCCATTTTAGACATTCTAACTTTAAGTAACTTTGCAACTATGTCAACTCTCATTAGAGTATTAGTAGACTAGAATGTCACTAGACTGTTATGGTTAGCTTTTAGGGTTAGTAGAAGGAGTTGAAAAGTAGTTGTAAAGTAAGGCATACTTGCAGTCAGTATGTCTGTTGGGGGACCAACAACATAAAGTGTGAGCAAATATTAAGCAGATAGTCAACTATTACTCTAATGACAGTTAGTTGACATGTAGCTGCAAAGTTATAGTTAGTAAAGCGTCTAAAGAGGGCTATCAAAATAAAGTGTTGCCAAAAACACACACAAAAAAAATGTAGGTAGGCTTACATACTGTACACTTTTAACTTTCATATTATTTATTTAAATAAATAAACATGTTTTTGTTGGCATTACGCTGGAATTGAATAAGCACAATAAATATTGTGCATTACTGACAGAAATTACTATTTATTATTTATTTTATTTTAGGCTATATGCATTTACACTGCAATTGGCAGTAATAATGTTATGAAATTAGTGTTTTAAATGTAAAATTATGAATATAGAAATATGAAATATAAAAAAATGAAATTACACTTTACTGCATAATATTTTTTTATATGAAACTGAAACCTCCAATGTACAACATAGCAGATACCCGATTAGACTTCACAATCATCTTGATGTAAAACTAATCCAGTTAGGTTAGGGTAGGTTAGGGTCCCTCACATGGTTTGCAGCTTGACGTGCTGTGAGGGCTTGTGAGCATCAGTGATGCTGAGAGCTACACCACAGTACTTCACAACTACTGGTAGGGTCACCCGATAGTGGACAGGTCTCAGCTGAGGTGCCAGATGGAGACAAACCACCTTCTGGGATAGGATTGGCCTGATTTTCTTGGCAGAATATCACAGTCTTTTGACTACGGCAACATACACCAGAATTACCTGTATGGAAGAAACTTTAAACTGATTACAAATGTGGAAGCAACCGTTCGAACAGAATGATGAAACACAGAATGGTTTAATATCGGTAAAGGTGTACAAGGCTGCATTCCTTCTTCAGCATTCTTGTAACAGCATCTATCCAATCAAATTTGAGGGCCGGTAATTAAATCATATATTATTGCTTCTTAAATGCTTCTATCCTTGTGGTAAACATTCAAAATAAATCACTTCTGAAATTGTTTTTAAATTTAGGCATATGATCACGTAAATTGATTGGAGCATTGAAAATTATGTAAACAACAATATTACTATAACAGGTAAAGCAGTAATCTAAAATTCTTAAACCAGAGCTTGACAAATTAGACTGTGCTTTGTAACATAATTATTAACTGATTATTATGGATCAAAACTTGCATGTTAAACATAACTAGTGCTATCAGTCATCTATTTAATCACAAACTAAAATTTTATCCTTACATATTTAATCAAAAACAATCACAGTTAGAAAATGCTGAAATCTGAATTTGTATTTAATTATTTTTCTGTCAAAATGCATTTAGTCTCTTCTGAGTGATAGATCACAGAATATGTAACAATGATTAATTACTGTGCATAGACTCTAAAAAAAAGATGGAAGACGGCCCTTCGCTCTTTTCCATCAGAGAGAACTGAAGCCGCCAGTGTCCAAGGAGGTAATCCATCGACCGGAAGTTGAAGCCTTGCGAGAGCTGCCATCTTGTAGCAGAACTTCACTTGCATTAGCATTTCCATTGACTCCCATTCGTTTTGGCGTCACTTTGACAGCGAATAACTTTACATCTGAGGCATTTTCTTTAAATTTGTCCTCATTTGTCCATTATTTATTTCTAAAGAAACACAACAATGTATAAAATGCTCCATTACATTGTAGCTTATGTTATGGCCCTGTAGAAGCAGTTTTTTTGTAAAAGTAGGCTAATGATTGCGTCATAACCAAGCGACTCTCTGTCGCACAGTAGAGAGATTACCATATGGACAGGAGGAGAAGCTCGCGGGTAATTGGGAAACGTGGAGGCAAAATGACAAATTAATTAATCAGAATACCTAGCAAAAGTTTCTCCAGCTCGTGTCGTGAGCAGGAAGTAAAGCCGCAAAATCATTCTCGCTGAATTGAAATGCAAGCACACGCCCCGCACTTTCATTAAGTGGCACTTTGTCTGCTTCGTTCCTCTCCAATGATGTCTGCTCTGATTGCAGAACCTCGTTAAAATAAGGTAATACAACTACTAACCACATAATCAACATTATTAAAGAAAGTCCGCTGGTGCTTCAGTGACTACCTCACACAGAGAACCTGTCAATCACAGCTGTCAATCATGATGTCAGAGCACCGTTTTTATAGCATCACATAACTAACTAAACACAAACTTATTTTAGAAACGAACACTTGAAATTATATCAACGTGATAGATGTAATTTACATCAACGCATAACTACAGTAAATGACAGAAACTATCTTTGGAAAAAAGATATGTGAAGTGTAATTGAATTGTTTAGTTGGTCTCACATTCTGTTGAATAACATGGGGAGGTGGGGTTTATGACCTATACTAGGACCGGTAACAGGAGGGCGATCGAGACGTTTTGGCCTCACTTTTGAGGGTTTGTGCGGCACGCTTGTTACTGTCACAGTGTCTGATTGTGTTTCTCTGCGTTGTCACTAGAGGTCCTTTTTCTCACGGTGCCTTCACATTTGACTTTTTTTTCCCAGCATTCTGTCTGTCATTCATCAGTTCATTGCACTCAGCTGTTTCCCATTACCTTGTTAGATCTGTGTGTATGTATACCATGGCTTTTTCTGTGTTAGTTGTTGAGTCCTTGTTATTTGTTAACAGCACTTCGGAGATCGGTTCCCATCTGTTGTTCTGTTCATATCTGTTTGTTCTTTTCCTATCCATTTGTTTATTGTTTTGGACTGCTCTTAACTGGATTTTGACCTTTTGCCTGCCTGGAATTACACTCACGGATTACCCAATAAAACTGCCCTTGGACTGTCACCCTTTTGTGTGTGTGTAGTGACAGAAGGACTCGACCACTAATAGATCCAGCAGTATGGGTACGATCCGGTTGGCATGTGGATACCGCATAGTGAGATTTTCCCTTCGGGAGAGGATGAAGGATCCTCAATATCCTTATTTGCATATTTTTCAATGTGTGCTAGAGGGAATGAGGAGACCATAGCCGCCAGGCTCGTACATGAGACCGTAACTTCCTCAGAGATAGGTAAGTTCGATGCCACCCACACGCCATCATGGACGGAGGAGGAGGAGACACAGTCCGTCTACCCAGTCAGAGACTGTTCACATTCTGTCCGCCCAGCCAGAGACTGTTCACGTCCCGTCTGCCCAGCCAGAGACTGTTCATGTCCCGTGTGCCAAGCCAGAGACTGTTCACATCCGTCAGTCCAGCCAGAGACTGTTCATGTCCCGAGTGCCCACTGCCCAGTCAAAGACTGTTCAGGTCCAGACAGAGACGGCTCACGCCACGTCTGTCCGGTTGGAGACGGATTGGGAGATACCCATTCTCGTGACCTAAACTCACTACTTTAGATCTTGGTGTCCTCCTGAAGCTTGTGTTCTGCAACGGCGCCTTGTGGTGCCATCATCCCAAAGAGACACAAAACCACTTTCAATGGCCTTTATCTGGACTGTTTCCTTCTGGAATGACCGGCGCAACTCAACACATTTCCAGAAACTGCTAAAGATCCAGTTTTTTCATTAACACCTTTCATAAAAAAAATCTTGTATGCAAATTTACTGGTACAATTATAATACCAAAATATAGCTGCGAGCAGCGATTGCGGGCCCAAGCCGGTGGCACCGCAACCCCGATGCCTTTAGTTACCCAAAGGCACCGGGATGGTGGTACCGCTGGCTTTGGCGCTTTATCGCTGCTCACATCTATATTTATATTTAATATAAAGCCGGTGGCACCGCCACCTTGGTGCCTTTAGGGTTATTCTGTACGACGTGTAAAAACGTAACCCCCGCTTTGACTATCAAAAAGAAGTGTATTGTAGAGCTTGCATCAATGCGGACTCGATGCGCTGTGCGCTGTAACTCCATGTGGCTTTAAGCGCATCATTCTCCACTCGGGATGCGCATAAGCGTTTTGTGCCACACTGTACTGAGCCTTTCATATCATAATGCAGTGACGCAATGACAGATTATTAATTGCCTTTCTTGTTCTGTTCTATCTATTATATGTTGATAATAGATAGGACAGAGCACTAAAAACCTCAAACAAAGCACTAAAAACTTAAGCTGTTTGCTGTGTAGTCTGAGAATGAGCTGTTTGATTTGCACCCTCTTCCTCTTCACTGTCCTCCATAAAAACCAGCTATCCAGGTCCATGTTGTTCTAGAAAGTTTGTATGTTGCTGCCTCAATTAACATCTCTGCTATACATTTAAAACATGGCTATATCTAAAATAATTTATCTTTTTGATTTTTGTTATCTTGTTTTTCATTAATATTTTACAACAATACAAAGAGCAATGTGTATTTTCCATTAATATAGTTTGTAATGGCTTTTTTTGTCATAGATTATAATCATATATTTTTTGGATTTGTTATTTATCTTTATAATGAAGTTGTCTGTATTAAGTAGATTGTGTTTAACACACACAAGAGTGATTTATTAATTCAACACATAGTTATAGAAATTCTACTTTATCTAAAAAAACCCTGCACTTTATACACACACACACACACACACACATAAATACATGTAAATAAAAATCCAAAAAAAACAAAACATCAAATGTGTTTTTAGTCAGAGTATTATTTTATACAGAAACACATATTTGTAATTCAGATAAGAATGAAGTTAGTGTTTTAAAATCTTAAGGAAAACAAATATATTGAAATATAGCACATGAATTTTAAATTCATTCAACTTCAATTACAAATACAATCTTACTTTTATTTAAAGCAAACTATACATTTAAAAGATGGGGGTTATATGCCTATTTTGTCATTTAAAAATATTGTTATGCAAAATTGTTATGCAAAAAGACAAGGACTTAGAGACAAGGACTTGTAGGAAAAATCGCAGCCAGCCACACACACACACACATAAACACAGACAACAGCCCTCCCCTCCCCACACAGACACACACACCCACACACACACACAGAGAGAGAGAGAGAGAGAGAGAGAGAGAGAGAGAGAGAGAGAGAGAGAGAGAGAGAATCGCAGGGGAAATAAATCCATTCAAACTACAATATCTGACTTTCTGTTGCTCAGAGCGAATGACTTTAAATTGGAAAGTTGATCGGCTTGACGAGAACAATATACGTGGTAAGTTTTGTGACTGTAGGTAAATTGAGCAAAGTTATAACACACTTTATGTGTCCTTTTTTAGTCATAAATTTATACTCTTGTTCCCTGTTTTTATTTTGTAAAGCGACCTTGAGTGCTTAGAAAGGCGCTGTTAAATAAAATGTATTATTATTATTATTATTATTATAAAATTCATTTCCTCGCCACGGCCAGACCGTTCGAGATATCAAAAATCCGTCCGGAATTGAGCATCCTCAATGTCTTGACTTCATGCACACCGAGTTTGGTTGTGATTGGTAAACACATGCCTTGTGATTTGATGTATTTCTCCTAGGACAATTATTCAAACAACCCATAATTCATAATTCATAAATAACTTCTATTTGAACTGTCATAAAACTTAGAGCACGAAAGTTGTTTGGCCTGATGTGATCTTTAATTGTACCGAGTTTCATATTAATTCATGCAAGTGTGTTTGATTTATGGACAAATTTTTGAATCCCAGTCCAGGGGGCGCTGTCGAGCCGCCCTGCCACGCCCGGTTACCAGCTTCAGCCCGGCCCTGATGGGCATGGGTTCTGACCCGTGTGCAAAGTTTCAAGAGTTTTAGAGGATGTTAAGGCCCCCGAAAATGCCAGAGAAGTTGCACACAGCAAATAAAGGGTTAAAATTAACCTGACAGGCGCCCCTCCTCTCTCACTCACACAGAGAACACTGACTGAGAGACTGGCAAAATTCTGAGATTTTCTCTACATTCAAACAAACATATCTGACTTTCTGTGGGTCCTAGCTAATGAGTGTCAATTAGAAAGTTGTCCGGCTCGAGGAGTACAATATACATACTGATTTTTGTAACTGTAGATAAAACTAACAACCCCACTTTTGTCAAAAGGTGGCGCTACTGAGCCCTCACCACACCCGTTTCTGAAACGTTGCACATGTCTACTGGCTAATAAATGTGATGTGTCTGTCGAGTTTCATGCAATTTGAAGCATGCTAAGAGTCTCAAAAGCATCCTAAAAGAATGGTAAAGTTTGATGCGTTGCCACGGCAACAGTTTCAAAGATATCAAGAATCCATTTACAGGTCTTCATCTGCCATGTATTTGCATTATACAGATGAAGTTTGAAGCAAATCGAGTTAAAATTAGAGGGTGATTTCAAAGCATTTTGAAAATGACACACTTCCTGCTGCCAGTTGGTGGCGCTATAACTTTGACTCACAATAGTCACATCCATGTGATCGTCCTCTTACAACGAACACACTGCTGAAGTTTCATCAAGATCGGTTGATGTGTGCTGAAGTTATGATACACTTCCTGTTTCACGTTTCTCGCCATAATTTTGTTTCCCTCGCCACGGCCAAACCGTTCGAGATATCAAAAATCCCCTCGCAAACTTTCATCCTCAATGTCTTGACTTCACGCTGACCGAGTTTCGTCGAATTTGGATCAAAGCTCTAGGAGGAGTATTAAAAATTCCATTGCGAGTGTTTTACGAACAACCCTAAATAGCCGACTTCCTGTTGGGCTGGGGTAAAAAGTAAAAGCACGAGGTATAGATGAAACGATGAGACCAACATGTGTACCGAGTTTCATATTATTACATGCAAGCGTGTTTGATTTATGGACCAAGTGTTCGGACCCCGTTTCAGGGGGCGCTGTCTAGCCCCCTGCCACGCCCGGGTACCATCTTCAGCCCGGCCCTGATGGCCGCGGGTTCTGACCCGTGTGCAAAGTTTCAAGAGTTTTTGAGCATGTTAAGGGCCCCAAAAGTGCCCGAATAGTCGTTATAAATAATAATAATAATAAATATAGCTGCGAGCAGCGATGGCGGGCCCAAGCCGGAGGCACCGCAACCCCGGTTCTTTAGTTACCTAAAGGCACCCGGGTGGCGGTGCCGAAGGCTTTGGCCCTTTCATGATTAAATGTTAAAACGGCTTGCCATACTCTGTCATTTCGACTAGTCACAATTATGTTACAGATATCTTAAATGATAATACAAACTATCCAAAGTGTAACGACTAGACAGAAAGACTTTGTTGATATCTACAATGTTAATTCCGGACAGGCAAACTTAGCTTTTAAATGTTAAAAGGGCTTGCCATACAGGGACGTAGGCTCAGAGAGAGGCTCACCATATTCAGACCAAAATATCTGACTTCCTCTTGGTCCGAGCTAATGACTATGTATTAGAAAGTTGTACGGCTTGAGGAGTACAATGTATATACCGATTTTTGTAACTGTAGATAAAACTAACAACCCCACTTTTAAGTATATATATGGTGCCTTTAGTGTTATTCTGCACGACGTGCAAAAACTTAACCCCCGCTTTTTTAAGTATAATATATATATATATATATATATATATATATATATATATATATATATAAAGAGGGTTATTCTGCACGACGTGCAAAAAACTTAACCTCCGCATTGACTGTCGAAGAGAAGTGTGCAGAAGAGCTTGCATCAGTGAGGGCTTTGCAAAATATATATACATACAAACACACACACACACACACACACACACACACACATATAAATGAGGTTAGTGTTTTACAATATTAAGGAAAGCAAATGTATTGAAATATAGCACATTAATTTTAAATTCATTCAGCTTCAATTACCAATTTGTAGTTTACCAATTTATCTTACTTTTATTTAAAGCAAACTATACATTTAAAAGATTAGGGTTATATGCATATTTTGTCATTTAAAAAAATACAAAATTGTTATGCAAAAAGATAAGGACTTGCAGAAAAAATCTACAGTCAGCCACACACACACACATAAACGCAGACACCAGCAACCCCCCCCCTCCCTCTTCCCCATACAGACACTGATAGAGACAAGATACACATCCAAACTGCAATATCTGACTTTCTTTTGGTCTGAGCTTCTTACTGTTAATTAGAAAGTTGATCGGCTTGACAAGAACAATATACGTGGCATGTTTTGTAACTGTAGGTAAAACGAGCAAAGTTAACACATTTTATGTGTCCTTTTTTAGTCATAAAATTATTTTCCTCGCCACGGCCAAACCGTTCGAGATATCAAAAATCCGTCCGGAATTGAGCATCCTCAATGTCTTGACTTCATGCACACCGAGTATGGTGGTGATTGGTAAACACATGCGTTGTAATTTGATGTATTTCTCCTAGGAGATTTATTCAAACAACACATAATTCCCAACTTCCATTTGAACTGTCTTAAAACTTAGAGCAGAGATGGGCGCAGGTCACGCAAGTCTCAAGTAAGTCTCAAGTCTTAACCGTCAAGTCTCAAGTAAGTCCCAAGTTTTTTGGGGGGGGGGGGGGCAAGTCAAGTCAAGTCACAGGCTATGTCAAGTCAAGTCAAGTCTTGTAGTAGGTTAAGTCAAGTGCAAGTCAAGTCACCTTATTATTTTAATTTTACATGCATATAAAAAAATAAAAAACTTATTTAAAAAAATACCAGGCTCAAGGCATTTATTTTTTATGCAGGCCATACACACAGGAGTGAAATGGTTAATACCCCTCCCCCTACAAACACACACACATACACAGACAGGCAAAGACAGCAGGCTCAGATTGAGCAAGACCACATTCAAACAAACATATCTGACTTTCTGTGGGTCCTAGCTAATGAGTGTCAATTAGAAAGTTGTCCGGCTCGAGGAGTACAATATACATACCGATTTTTGTAACTGTAGATAAAACTAACAACCCCACTTTTGTCAAAAGGTGGCGCTACTGAGCCCTCACCACGCCCGTTTCTGAAACTTTGCACGTGTCTACTGGCTAATAAATGTGATGTGTCTGTCGAGTTTCATGCAATTTCAAGCATGCTAAGGGTCTCAAAAGCATCCTAAAAGAATGGTAAAGTTTGATGCGTCGCCACGGCAACAGTTTCAAAGATATCAAGAATCCATTCACAGGTCTACATCTGCCGTATGTTTACATTATACAGATGAAGTTTGAAGCAAATCGGGTAAAAATAAAAGGGTGATATCAAAGCATTTTGAAAGTGACACACTTCCTGCTGCCAGTTGGTGGCGCTATAACTTTGACTCACAATAGTCACATCCATGTGATCGTCCTCTTACAGCGAACACACTGCTGAAGTTTCATCAAGATCAGTTAATGTATGCTGAAGTTATAACACACTTCCTGGTTCACGTTTCTCGCCATGATTTCGTTTCCTCGCCACGGCCAAACCGTTCGAGATATCAAAAATCCCCTCGCAAACTTTCATCCTCAATGTCTTGACTTCATGCTGACCGAGTTTTTTCGAATTTGGATCAAAGCTCTAGGAGGAGTATTTAACATTCCATTGCGAGCGTTTTACAAACAAACCTCAATAGCCGACTTCCTGTTGGGCTGGGGTAAAAAGTAAAAGCGCGAGGTATAGATGAAACGATAAGATCAACATGTGTACCGAGTTTCATATTATTACATACAAGCGTGTTTGAGTTATGGACCAAGTGTTCGGACCCCGTTCCAGGGGGCGCTGACGAGCCGCCCTGCCACGCCTGGGTACCAGCTTCAGCCCGGCTCTGATGGCCGCGGGTTCTGACCCGTGTGCAAAGTTTCAAGAGTTTTCGAGCACGTTAAGGGCCCCAAAAATGCCCAAAAGGTTACAAAATAAAAAAATATAGCTGCGAGCAGCGATTGCGGGCCCAAGCCGGTGGCACCGCAACCCCGATGCCTTTAGTTACCCAAAGGCACCGGGATGGTGGTACCGCCGGCTTTGGCCCTTTATCGCTGCTCACAGCTATATTTATATTTAATATAAAGCCGGTGGCACCGCCACCTTGGTGCCTTTAGGGTTATTCTGTACGACGTGTAAAAACGTAACCCCCGCTTTGACTATCAAAAAGAAGTGTATTGTAGAGCTTGCATCAATGCGGACTCGATGCGCTGTGCGCTGTAACTCCATGTGGCTTTAAGCGCATCATTCTCCACTCGGGATGCGCATAAGCGTTTTGTGCCACACTGTACTGAGCCTTTCATATCATAATGCAGTGACGCAATGACAGATTATTAATTGCCTTTCTTGTTCTGTTCTATCTATTATATGTTGATAATAGATAGGACAGAGCACTAAAAACCTCAAACAAAGCACTAAAAACTTAAGCTGTTTGCTGTGTAGTCTGAGAATGAGCTGTTTGATTTGCACCCTCTTCCTCTTCACTGTCCTCCATAAAAACCAGCTATCCAGGTCCATGTTGTTCTAGAAAGTTTGTATGTTGCTGCCTCAATTAACATCTCTGCTATACATTTAAAACATGGCTATATCTAAAATAATTTATCTTTTTGATTTTTGTTATCTTGTTTTTCATGAATATTTTACAACAATACAAAGAGCAATGTGTATTTTCCATTAATATAGTTTGTAATGGCTTTTTTTGTCATAGATTATAATCATATATTTTTTGGATTTGTTATTTATCTTTATAATGAAGTTGTCTGTATTAAGTAGATTGTGTTTAACACACACAAGAGTGATTTATTAGTTCAACACATAGTTATAGAAATTCTACTTTATCTAAAAAAAACCCTGCACTTTATACACACACACACACACACACACCACACACACACACACACACATAAATACATGTAAATAAAAATAAAAAAATAAAAAAAAAACATCAAATGTGTTTTTAGTCAGAGTATTATTTTATACAGAAACAAATATTTGTAATTCAGATAAGAATGAAGTTAGTGTTTTAAAATCTTAAGGAAAACAAATATATTGAAATATAGCACATGAATTTTAAATTCATTCAACTTCAATTACAAATACAATCTTACTTTTATTTAAAGCAAACTATACATTTAAAAGATGGGGGTTATATGCCTATTTTGTCATTTAAAAATATTGTTATGCAAAATTGTTATGCAAAAAGACAAGGACTTAGAGACAAGGACTTGTAGGAAAAATCGCAGCCAGCCACACACACACACACATAAACACAGACAACAGCCCTCCCCTCCCCACACAGACACACACACCCACACACACACACACAGAGAGAGAGAGAGAGAGAGAGAGAGAGAGAGAGAGAGAGAGAGAGAATCGCAGGGGAAATAAATCCATTCAAACTACAATATCTGACTTTCTGTTGCTCAGAGCGAATGACTTTAAATTGGAAAGTTGATCGGCTTGACGAGAACAATATACGTGGTAAGTTTTGTAACTGTAGGTAAATTGAGCAAAGTTATAACACACTTTATGTGTCCTTTTTTAGTCATAAAATTCATTTCCTCGCCACGGCCAGACCGTTCGAGATATCAAAAATCCGTCCGGAATTGAGCATCCTCAATGTCTTGACTTCATGCACACCGAGTTTGGTTGTGATTGGTAAACACATGCATTGTGATTTGATGTATTTCTCCTAGGACAATTATTCAAACAACCCATAATTCATAATTCATAAATAACTTCCATTTGAACTGTCATAAAACTTAGAGCACGAAAGTTGTTTGGCCTGATGTGATCTATAATTGTACCGAGTTTCATATTAATTCATGCAAGTGTGTTTGATTTATGGACAAATGTTCGAATCCCAGTCCAGGGGGCGCTGTCGAGCCGCCCTGCCACGCCCGGTTACCAGCTTCAGCCCGGCCCTGATGGCCATGGGTTCTGACCCGTGTGCAAAGTTTCAAGAGTTTTCGAGGATGTTAAGGCCCCCGAAAATGCCAGAGAAGTCGCACACAGCAAATAAAGGGTTAAAATTAACCTGACAGGCGCCCCTCCTCTCACTCACACAGAGGGACACTGAGAGACTGGCAAAATTCTGAGATTTTCTCTACATTCAAACAAACATATCTGACTTTCTGTGGGTCCTAGCTAATGAGTGTCAATTAGAAAGTTGTCCGGCTCGAGGAGTACAATATACATACCGATTTTTGTAACTGTAGATAAAACTAACAACCCCACTTTTGTCAAAAGGTGGCGCTACTGAGCCCTCACCACACCCGTTTCTGAAACGTTGCACATGTCTACTGGCTAATAAATGTGATGTGTCTGTCGAGTTTCATGCAATTTGAAGCATGCTAAGAGTCTCAAAAGCATCCTAAAAGAATGGTAAAGTTTGATGCGTTGCCACGGCAACAGTTTCAAAGATATCAAGAATCCATTTACAGGTCTTCATCTGCCATGTATTTGCATTATACAGATGAAGTTTGAAGCAAATCGAGTTAAAATTAGAGGGTGATTTCAAAGCATTTTGAAAATGACACACTTCCTGCTGCCAGTTGGTGGCGCTATAACTTTGACTCACAATAGTCACATCCATGTGATCGGTCTCTTACAGCGAAAACACTGCTGAAGTTTCATCAAGATCAGTTAATGTATGCTGAAGTTATAACACACTTCCTGGTTCACGTTTCTCGTCATGATTTCGTTTCCTCGCCACGGCCAAACCGTTCGAGATATCAAAAATCCCCTCGCAAACTTTCATCCTCAATGTCTTGACTTCACGCTGACCGAGTTTCGTCGAATTTGGATCAAAGCTCTAGGAGGAGTATTAAAAATTCCATTGCGAGTGTTTTACGAACAACCCTAAATAGCCGACTTCCTGTTGGGCTGGGGTAAAAAGTAAAAGCACGAGGTATAGATGAAACGATGAGATCAACATGTGTACCGAGTTTCATATTATTACATGCAAGCGTGTTTGATTTATGGACCAAGTGTTCGGACCCCGTTCCAGGGGGCGCTGTCGAGCCCCCCTGCCACGCCCGGGTACCAGCTTCAGCCCGGCCCTGATGGCCGCGGGTTCTGACCCGTGTGCAAAGTTTCAAGAGTTTTCGAGCATGTTAAGGGCCCCAAAAATGCCCAAAAGGTAGCAGAAAAATAATAAAGAAATATAGCTGCGAGCAGCGATTGCGGGCCCAAGCCGGTGGCACCGCAACCCCGATGCCTTTAGTTACCCAAAGGCACCGGGATGGTGGTACCGCCGGCTTTGGCCCTTTATCGCTGCTCACAGCTATATTTATATTTAATATAAAGCCGGTGGCACCGCCACCTTGGTGCCTTTAGGGTTATTCTGTACGACGTGTAAAAACGTAACCCCCGCTTTGACTATCAAAAAGAAGTGTATTGTAGAGCTTGCATCAATGCGGACTCGATGCGCTGTGCGCTGTAACTCCATGTGGCTTTAAGCGCATCATTCTCCACTCGGGATGCGCATAAGCGTTTTGTGCCACACTGTACTGAGCCTTTCATATCATAATGCAGTGACGCAATGACAGATTATTAATTGCCTTTCTTGTTCTGTTCCATCTATTATATGTTGATAATAGATAGGACAGAGCACTAAAAACCTCAAACAAAGCACTAAAAACTTAAGCTGTTTGCTGTGTAGTCTGAGAATGAGCTGTTTGATTTGCACCCTCTTCCTCTTCACTGTCCTCCATAAAAACCAGCTATTCAGGTCCATGTTGTTCTAGAAAGTTTGTATGTTGCTGCCTCAATTAACATCTCTGCTATACATTTAAAACATGGCTATATCTAAAATAATTTATCTTTTTGATTTTTGTTATCTTGTTTTTCATGAATATTTTACAACAATACAAAGAGCAATGTGTATTTTCCATTAATATAGTTTGTAATGGCTTTTTTTGTCATAGATTATAATCATATATTTTTTGGATTTGTTATTTATCTTTATAATGAAGTTGTCTGTATTAAGTAGATTGTGTTTAACACACACAAGAGTGATTTATTAGTTCAACACATAGTTATAGAAATTCTACTTTATCTAAAAAAAACCCTGCACTTTATACACACACACACACACACACACACACACACACACACACACATAAATACATGTAAATAAAAATCCCAAAAAAAAAAAACATCAAATGTGTTTTTAGTCAGAGTATTATTTTATACAGAAACAAATATTTGTAATTCAGATAAGAATGAAGTTAGTGTTTTAAAATCTTAAGGAAAACAAATATATTGAAATATAGCACATGAATTTTAAATTCATTCAACTTCAATTACAAATACAATCTTACTTTTATTTAAAGCAAACTATACATTTAAAAGATGGGGGTTATATGCCTATTTTGTCATTTAAAAATATTGTTATGCAAAATTGTTATGCAAAAAGACAAGGACTTAGAGACAAGGACTTGTAGGAAAAATCGCAGCCAGCCACACACACACACACATAAACACAGACAACAGCCCTCCCCTCCCCACACAGACACACACACCCACACACACACACACAGAGAGAGAGAGAGAGAGAGAGAGAGAGAGAGAGAGAGAGAGAGAGAATCGCAGGGGAAATAAATCCATTCAAACTACAATATCTGACTTTCTGTTGCTCAGAGCGAATGACTTTAAATTGGAAAGTTGATCGGCTTGACGAGAACAATATACGTGGTAAGTTTTGTAACTGTAGGTAAATTGAGCAAAGTTATAACACACTTTATGTGTCCTTTTTTAGTCATAAAATTCATTTCCTCGCCACGGCCAGACCGTTCGAGATATCAAAAATCCGTCCGGAATTGAGCATCCTCAATGTCTTGACTTCATGCACACCGAGTTTGGTTGTGATTGGTAAACACATGCATTGTGATTTGATGTATTTCTCCTAGGACAATTATTCAAACAACCCATAATTCATAATTCATAAATAACTTCCATTTGAACTGTCATAAAACTTAGAGCACGAAAGTTGTTTGGCCTGATGTGATCTTTAATTGTACCGAGTTTCATATTAATTCATGCAAGTGTGTTTGATTTATGGACAAATTTTCGAATCCCAGTCCAGGGGGCGCTGTCGAGCCGCCCTGCCACGCCCGGTTACCAGCTTCAGCCCGGCCCTGATGGCCATGGGTTCTGACCCGTGTGCAAAGTTTCAAGAGTTTTAGAGGATGTTAAGGCCCCCGAAAATGCCAGAGAAGTCGCACACAGCAAATAAAGGGTTAAAATTAACCTGACAGGCGCCCCTCCTCTCACTCACACAGAGAGACACTGAGAGACTGGCAAAATTCTGAGATTTTCTCTACATTCAAACAAACATATCTGACTTTCTGTGGGTCCTAGCTAATGAGTGTCAATTAGAAAGTTGTCCGGCTCGAGGAGTACAATATACATACCGATTTTTGTAACTGTAGATAAAACTAACAACCCCACTTTTGTCAAAAGGTGGCGCTACTGAGCCCTCACCACACCCGTTTCTGAAACGTTGCACATGTCTACTGGCTAATAAATGTGATGTGTCTGTCGAGTTTCATGCAATTTGAAGCATGCTAAGAGTCTCAAAAGCATCCTAAAAGAATGGTAAAGTTTGATGCGTTGCCACGGCAACAGTTTCAAAGATATCAAGAATCCATTTACAGGTCTTCATCTGCCATGTATTTGCATTATACAGATGAAGTTTGAAGCAAATCGAGTTAAAATTAGAGGGTGATTTCAAAGCATTTTGAAAATGACACACTTCCTGCTGCCAGTTGGTGGCGCTATAACTTTGACTCACAATAGTCACATCCATGTGATCGTCCTCTTACCACGAACACACTGCTGAAGTTTCATCAAGATCGGTTGATGTGTGCTGAAGTTATGATACACTTCCTGTTTCACGTTTCTCGCCATAATTTTTGTTTCCTCGCCACGGCCAAACCGTTCGAGATATCAAAAATCCCCTCGCAAACTTTCATCCTCAATGTCTTGACTTCACGCTGACCGAGTTTCGTCGAATTTGGATCAAAGCTCTAGGAGGAGTATTAAAAATTCCATTGCGAGTGTTTTACGAACAACCCTAAATAGCCGACTTCCTGTTGGGCTGGGGTAAAAAGTAAAAGCACGAGGTATAGATGAAACGATGAGACCAACATGTGTACCGAGTTTCATATTATTACATGCAAGCGTGTTTGATTTATGGACCAAGTGTTCGGACCCCGTTCCAGGGGGCGCTGTCGAGCCCCCCTGCCACGCCCGGGTACCAGCTTCAGCCCGGCCCTGATGGCCGCGGGTTCTGACCCGTGTGCAAAGTTTCAAGAGTTTTCGAGCATGTTAAGGGCCCCAAAAGTGCCCGAATAGTCGTATAAATAATAATAATAATAATAAATATAGCTGCGAGCAGCGATGGCGGGCCCAAGCCGGTGGCACCGCAACCCCGGTTCCTTTAGTTACCTAAAGGCACCCGGGTAGCGGTGCCGAAGGCTTTGGCCCTTTTATGATTAAATGTTAAAACGGCTTGCCATACTCTGTCATTTCGACTAGTCACAATTATGTTACAGATGTCTTAAATGATAATACAAACTATCCAAAATGTAATTACGAATAGACAGAAAGACGTTGTTGATATCTACAATGTTAATTCCGGACAGGCAAACTTAGCTTTTAAATGTTAAAAGGGCTTGCCATACAGGGACGTAGGCTCAGAGAGAGGCTCACCATATTCAAACCAAAATATCTGACTTCCTCTTGGTCCGAGCTAATGACTATGTATTAGAAAGTTGTCCGGCTTGAGGAGTACAATGTATATACCGATTTTTGTAACTGTAGATAAAACTAACAACCCCACTTTTGTCAAAAGGTGGCGCTATTTAGTCCTTGCACTATGCCCGTTTCTGAAACTTTGCACATGTCTACTGGCTAATAAATGTGATGTATCTGTTGAGTTTCAAGCAATTTCAATTTCAATTTGACTGTTGAAAAGAAGTGCGCCGATTAGATACTCAGGATCGGTATCGGCTCTGACACTGCCATCTTTGACGAGGCTGATTCAAATTCTATATTGTGCATATATACTATTCTATGTTAGGCACAAAGGCACAAAAACTTTCTAAAGTACCATAAAGTTTTTGTGTACTGTATTATTAGTGTTCTGAAGCTATTATGTGATATAGAAATTAATATTTAAGTCATTAAATTCAAGAACACAAACTTTTCCCTCTCTGCGCCTGTCAGTCATTCTCCATTCAGCATTCAAACAGCACGTCACATTCGGTTACAGTCAATGATGAAACGATCTTCAAGATGATTGAATGTTAATCCTATTATACTGGATCTTTAAGATAAAGGTCTAAAGGTCTATATTTTCGAATGAAGAAACTTTTTCTTGCTGGACTTTATTGCTGTAACTTAATCGTGTTACTTTCTACCGGGTGTCGGACGCTGTCGGTTAGATCACAACACTAGAGTCAGAGCACTATAATTGTTCTTCACGCACACAGTAACTGAAATTTAAAACCTTTAAAAGAAAAGGCTCAATAAACTATTGCATAGATAGATAATGTATAATACACTGTTCATAAATATGTATTTCCTTTGTGCTTTGAACTTTTCAATACGGACTCAATGCGCTGTAACTTCATGTGGCTTCAAGCACATCATTCTCCGCTCGGGATGCACATAAGTGCTTTGTGCTGCACCGTATTGGAGCCGTAATATCATAATGCAGTGACGTAATGACAGATTATTAATTGCCTTTCAATTATATGTTGCTGCTCATTAAACATATGCAGCAAACATTTATAGCAGCCATGGCTATATTTTTTTATGATTTTTGTTATCTTGTTTTTCATGAATGTATTTTTCAAAAATAAGAGCAATGTGTATTATCTATTATTAATATGGTTTATAATAGCATTTTTGTCATAGATTATGACAAAGTAATCATATGATCCACCAGCGAGGAACCAGCAGAACAGAGTGAACATTCTTTCTGTTTAGTTCAATCCTACTTAATAGGAATTTATTTAAAATGCTCGCTCTACTCCACACCATTAATGTCTTGTGCGGACATCCGTATTTCGACTTTCGGTTTTAAGTAAGCGATTTAAAAGCTCCCAAGTCCCAGCGGAGTCACACGTTGATTAACCGGTGGGAATATACACAATAGGCCTACCTGATATTGAACACAAGAGGGCAGTATAGCACTACGTATGACTCAGATTATTATTTTTTTATGAATTTTACAACAATTCTGGCTGTTTTTGAACGTAAACATAATTCTTAAATGAAAAAAAGGAAAAATTGGGGAAGTTATAATATTTGTATAATTTAATTTAGAAACAAATGATGTATAATTACATTTTTAGAAGATATGAGGCTTTTAGTGTTTACTTTTTTGACATTACTTTAATCTTTTGCCATAGTTGCACATGTCTACTGGCTAATAAATGTGATGTATCTGTTGAGTTTCAAGCAATTTCAAGCATGCTAAGAGTCCCAAAAGCATCAAAAAAGAATGTTAAAGTTTGTTTCGTTGCCACGGCAACAGTATCAAAGATATCAAAAATTCATTCACAGGTCTACATCTGCCGTGTATTTACATTATACAGATGAAGTTTGAAGCAAATCGGTTAAAAATAAGAGAGTGATTTCAAAGCATTTTGAAAGTGACACACTTCCTGCTGCCAGTTGGTGGCGCTATAACTTTGACTCACAATAGTCACATCCATGTGATCGGTCTCTTACAGCGAAAACACTGCTGAAGTTTCATCAAGATCAGTTAATGTATGCTGAAGTTATAACACACATCCTGTTTCATGTTTCTCGCCATAATTTCGTTTCCTCGCCACGGCCAAACCGTTCGAGATATAAAAAATCCCGTGGCACTTTTTCATCCTTAATGTCTTAACTTCACGCTGATCGAGTTTTGTCGAATTGGTTCAGTGCTCTAGGAGCAATAATTTAAATTCCATTGCATGTGTTTTAAACACAACCCTAAATAGCCGTCTTCCTGTTGGGCTGGGGTAAAAAGTAAGAGTGTGAAGTATATATGAAACGATGAGATCTATATGTGTACCAAGTTTCATATTATTACATGCAAGTGTGTTTGATTTATGGACCAAATTTTCAGACCAAGTTTATTGACCAAGTTAATCTGATTAATAAACTAATTATATAAAACTATTGTCAATGCACTACAATTAAACTAGTTATATGCCTTTACTTATAAAAAATAAAAATAAAAACTTATTTAAAAATACCAGGCTTGAGAAATGTATTTTCTTTATGCAGGTCATACACACAGCAGTGAAATGGTTAAGCCCCCTCCCCCTGCACACACACACACACACACACACACAGACAGCCAGCCAGCCGCCAAAGACACAGAGACATGTAGGCTCAGAGTGGCATATTCAAACAAAAATATCTGACTTTCTGTGGGTCCTAGCTAATAAGTGTCAATTAGAAAGTTGTCCGGCTCGAGGAGTACAATATACATACCAATTTTTGTAACTCTAGTTAAAACTAACAACCCCACTTTTGTCAAAAGGTGGCGCTACTGAGCCCTCACCACGCCCGTTTCTGAAACTTTGCACATGTCTACTGGCTAATAAATGTGATGTGTCTGTCGAGTTTCATGCAATTTGAAGCATGCTAAGGGTCTCAAAAGCATCCTAAAAGCATCCTAAAAGAAGGGTAAAGTTTGATGCGTCGCCACGGCAACAGTTTCAAAGATATCAAGAATCCATTCACAGGTCTACATCTGCCGTATGTTTACATTATACATATGAAGTTTGAAGCAAATCGGGTAAAAATAAAAGGGTGATATCAAAGCATTTTGAAAGTGACACACTTCCTGCTGCCAGTTGGTGGCGCTATAACTTTGACTCACAATAGTCACATCCATGTGATCGTCCTCTTACAGCGAACACACTGCTGAAGTTTCATCAAGATCAGTTAATGTATGCTGAAGTTATAACACACTTCCTGTTTCACGTTTCTCGCCATGATTTCGTTTCCTCGCCACGGACAAACCGTTCGAGATATAAAAAATCCCCTCGCAAACTTTCATCCTCAATGTCTTGACTTCACGCTGACCGAGTTTCGTCGAATGTGGATCAAAGCTCTAGGAGGAGTATTTGACATTCCATTGCGAGCGTTTTACAAACAAACCTCAATAGCCGACTTCCTGTTGGGCTGGGGTAAAAAGTAAGAGCGCGAGGTATAGATGAAACGATGAGATCAACATGTGTACCGAGTTTCATATTATTACATACAAGCGTGTTTGAGTTATGGACCAAGTGTTCGGACCCCGTTCCAGGGGGCGCTGACGAGCCGCCTGCCACGCCCGGGTACCAGCTTCAGCCCGGCTCTGATGGCCGCGGGTTCTGACCCGTGTGCAAAGTTTCAAGAGTTTTCGAGCACGTTAAGGCCCCAAAAGTGCCCAAAAGGTAGTAAAATAATAATAATAAATAATAGAAAGAAATATAGCTGCGAGCAGCGATGAAGGGCCAAGCCGGTGGCACCCGCAACCCCGGTTCCTTAGTTACCTAAAAGCACCAGGGTGGCC
>NW_024121153.1:188386-284852 GCF_016745375.1 Pimephales promelas
GCGTGTTAATCGTACCTTGAAGTGTATTGATTGCATCATATGTTGAAGATAATCATAGGAAGTGGGATACATACCTTCCTGAGTTCAGATTTGCTTGAAACACTGCTGTACAGGAAACTACGAGACTGACGCCGGCCGACTTCAAGTAGGCAGGAAGCTCCAGAGTCCTATGGACGAATTCTTCAGTCAGCAATCCCTGTTCTACCCGAGACTCCACTTTATGAAACTGTGGATCGACTTCATCAACTTCAAAAAAAGGGCAGAGGCTAATTCAAAAAAAGGAGGCCGTCTCAGACAATTAAAAAACTTAATAAAAAACAGAAGAGAAGTGACTTACCAGTTTCAAGACGAGTGTGGGTAAGGAATTTTCCCAAGTCAAGTGCCCCACATCAATTTCACTGCTAAGTTAGGTAAGAAATGGAGAGGTCCTTACCGGATCGTCCGTCGGCTGGGGCCGATAAATTATCAAGTTGTCTCTGGAAAGCAGTGGCGAAGATGTAAAGAATGTACATGTTTGTAACCTGAAACTTTGTTATCTACGGCTGAAGAGGTGGAAAGAAAGGAACATCAAAACTTCTGGAATCTTTCAGGACACTTCAGATGAGGAAGAATTCTTAGGATTCTAAAGAGAAGAACAACACAATGGTTGACTTTCCAATGGGGGAGGATGTAGCGTGCTACAGCACCAAATAATATTTAATACATATTAAATGACAAAAAAATAAATAATATCTACACAACTTCATAATATGTATTAAAATTCGACAAACGAAAACCTTAGTAGTTTAGTAACGAAAAAAGGTGGGGTTGGTGATTGGGAGGAAAGAAAAAGAGAAGTAGAGAAACGGAAGGAAGGAGGCCGGTCGGGAAGTTGGGATTAGCGTCTGAGAAAGTTGAAGGAAATCGAGGCCGTTGTTCAGCGTGTCGTGAAGATTCCCTGTTGGATTTTCGTTCGTGTGGGTGATCCGAATTCTTGCACTGCAAAGACGGTCGGGACGCGCCTGTACGGAATAGACGGGGATATTCGCGAGCTGAAACCTGAACGTCGCCCGAAAGAAAACAAAGCCGCAAAGAGGATTCTGACAGTGAAGTTGAAGACCTGTGAGTGTTGTTCTTTCACTTCGACGACCTGAGAGACCTAGCCCTAGAGGTAAAGAAACATTTGCTTTCCCGTGCCTTCTCGGTGAGGCTTCTGGTCTCCATAAACTTGCAATTACCGAACTCCCACACTTTCACCAGAAGAACAATTACTATCACTCCTTACCGACTTCCATTAACGGTGGTTGAACAAATTTCGTTCTCTTACGAGAGGTTCTCTCGTATTGCGTAAGCTAGCTTACGCTACGGGAAAGATTCATCTTTGCTGAGAAGTTGAAGCCAAAAAATTATTCCATAATTTTGTAATCATTGTCAACGCAGTCTCCTCTGAGGCAGACCATGAGCGGGCTAGCTAGCGGCTCATTGGTTCGCTCAGAGAGAATGCACGAACCTATGGGAGAGCGGCGCTGAGTCCGCGGCCAATGAGCGGACGGCGCTCGCTCACTGCGTCACAGCCCGCCAAAAGGGGCGTGGCTACAGTGTATAAAGGTCGCTCTCCCAGCTCGTTCGTTGATTCTTGTTCATTCAGCGAGCTACACGCATCCGCTGTCCTGGGAAGAAGCCGCCGTCGTTGAGAAGGCACCGTCTAGCGAGCTCCGGAGTCTGAGGAAGCCGGCCGTCTGCCACCTTCAGCCGCCCAGCAAGCTAGCGCCATCCGACGCGTATCCTTTTTACTATTCCATATTCCTAAAAGAGCCGAGCGTCTTTTTCAAGATGCCTCGAATTTCCTGCGGCTCATGCCGCTCTTCACTCGAGGAAGGAGACCGCTTCTGCGTTCTCTGTTTCGGAGTGGAACACGCAGAGCTCGCCAACGGAGGATGCGACCACTGCGAGGACCTGCCTCCGTCTTCCCTGCGGGCTCGACTACAGGCAGTCAGAACCGCTCCCCGCGCCGCCTCTCACTTCGCCGCGGAAGAAGAAACGCCGCTCCCAGAGGCCGCCGGAGCCCCCTGCGGATCCATGTGGGCCGCCGCCGCCGCCCACCGACCGCTCTCCCTCTCCGCCCCTGCCGGACTTACAGTTGCCGCCGTATGGCCGCTCTGTCGCCTCCGACGACACCGCGGATGAGAAGGACTCTTGTTCGCTGCACCCTTCTGACAGCGAGGATTGGTCGTCGATCGGCTCATCGACGAGAGAGTCTGCGGGGACCCGCGCCGGCATCGAGGAGGATCTATCGCGCCTCCCTTCGCAGGCCTTCAACCGCCTGGGTCTCGAGTGGTCTCCTCCCCCGAGCAACCACCGAACCGGCGCTCGACCCCCGCCTGCAGCCGGGCTGCACCATTCCTGCCTGAGCTTCACTACGAGCTCACTAAATCCTGGAATGCCCCTCTTTCGGCTCGTATCCGCTCCGAGGGGTCCGCTTCGCTCAGTGGACGGAGCCGCCGAGATGGGTTATACTGCCATGCTGCCCGCGCCTTTGCCGCCGCCGAACAGGCCGCCTCAGCGCTGCATTCCATCCAGGCGCTCCAGAGCGACATCTTGTGCGAGATGGCGAACAGCGGTAGGAACCCGCCCATCCTTTCGGATCTGAGAAGCGCGACGGATCTTTCCCTTCGCGCCACTAAAGCCGCCGCACAAGCCCTGGGAAAATGCATGGCCGCCCTCGTTGTCACTGAGAGACACTTGTGGCTCACGCTCACCGATATGGGAGATTCAGAACGCGCCCTGTTCCTCAACGCGCCTATTTCTCCCACCGGGCTCTTCGGATCTGCCGTCACGGGCATCGTTGACCGCTTCTCCGAGGTTCAGAAAGCGACTCAGTCCATGAATCTGTTCTTGCCCCGCCGCTCTAGTTCTTCGACAGGCCGCTCTCACGAGCCTCCTGCCAGAACCCCACAGCAGCGCCCGCCTCAGCAAGCTCAGCAGCCCCAGCGTAGACAGGGGGGCCGCCCTCGCTCTCGCTCAGATAGCCGCCGCAGACAGCCTCCTCCCAGGGGGCCTCGACCCAAGATCGCGCTGAAGCCCGATCAACAGAAGTCTGCCTAGCACAGCTGAGAAAAGGACGGCTTCTCCCGCTGCGGCCGGATCGCCGTAAAAGCCTCGCCCACTGTTAGTCCCCGTCTCACCGCTGACTGCAGTAGTGTTTACCGCCACAAACAAGCCGGTTTCCCTGCCCGCTTGCGAGCGTCTAAAAGCCGTTTTCACGGCTATCCAGAGAGTTCACAAAAGAGCATAAAAGCCTCAAGTGTAATAAATGTGCCCACAAGCATGTGCTCACATACACACTCAAGCACCTTATGCCCAGGGTCTCTCACAGAGCCCATTCTCACGGAGCGTGCACTTTCCGCTCCAGCAGCAGAGAACATAAGCACGCCCACGAGCCCGTGCGCGTGTCCCCCCTCTGCCCGCTCTGTCACACGGCCCATAAAACTCCTCTCTGAGTGTAAGTCCCGTTGCCACCCACATTATGAGCGTGCCCACACACAGTGTCCAGCCCGCGATGTGCAGCTATCAGGGCAAAATCGCCATTCAACCGCTTACGAAGCGTGGGAAGCCATCCCTGCATCTCCCCGTGGGTTTAAGCATAATAAAAGAATGGTTATCGATTACAGTTTCGTCGCCGCCCGCCACGCTCGCGCGTGCGGCTCGAATCCACTGTCAGCCGCCCGCTATGAACACGCTTCGCTTAGAAATAGCCAAGCTACTGCAGAAGGGCGCTATAGAGAGAGTCCCACCATCTATGACCGAGTCGGGGTTTACGGCCGTTATTTTCTGGTTCCCAAGAAAGACGGCGGCCTCAGGCCGATCTTAGATCTCAGGGCTTTGAACAAAGCGCTCATGAAGAGACCGTTCAAAATGCTCACAGTCAGGAAACTCCTCGCGCACGTCCGCCAGGGGGACTGGTTCATCTCTCTAGACCTGAAAGACACCTATTTTCAGATCCAGATAAACCCTCATCACAGGCCATTCCTACGTTTCGCCTTCGAGGGCCAAGTTTACCAGTATGCCGTTCTCCCGTTCGGCTATCCTTAGCACCCCGTACGTTCACGAAGTGCATGGATACAGCGCTCGCCCCCCTGCGAAGTCAGGGGCTGCGCATACTGAATTATCTGGACGACTGGCTGATGCTAGCAGATTCCCAGACGGAGCTGCTGTCGCACCGCACAGTTCTCCTCAACCATCTGGAAGCGCTGGGACTCTCTGTCAACTGGACAAAGAGCTCTCTCCAGCCCAGTCAAACTATTTCGTTCCTTGGAATAGATTTGAACTCTATCACTATGACGGCTCGCTTATCCACACAGCGCGCGCGCCGTGTTCAGCGCCTAGCCGCCTCGTTCAGATGGGTACCCATACATCCCTGAAATCGCTTCAGAGGATGCTGGGTCATATGGCTTCAGCCTCCGCTGTGCTACAGCTGGGTCTTCTGCACATGCGCCCCCTTCAACTCTGGTTATAGAGCCGCGTATCCCACCACGAGTGGACGACGGGCCGCCAGATGATCAGGATTACTCAGACACGTATCACTGCACTGCAGCCATGGGCAGTAAGCGAGTGGTTTCAGAGGGGCGTTACCATGGGAACCTTCTCTCGCCGGAAAGTTATCTCGACAGACGCATCCAACTCGGGTTGGGGAGCGGTTTGCGAGGGCTCACCGGCCGCCGGCCAGTGGTCGAGCCACGAGAGTTCCCTACACATAAACTGTCTGTATATGATCGCGGTCGAGAACGCGCTGCTATGCTTCCTCCCGCGCATAAACGGTCACCACGTCCTGATTCGCTCCGACAATATGGCCGTGGTATCATACATCAACCGTCAGGGCGGCGTCAGATCCAAGAATCTCTTTCATCTGACACGCCGCATCCTATTGTGGTCCCAGAGTCACCTGCTCTCGCTCAGAGCGACGCACGTGCCGGGCCATCTGAGCGACGGTCCAGACAGCCTGTCCAGGAACCTGGTCTCCCCCGGAGAATGGTCCCTGCACACTCAAACAGTCCAAACACTGTGGCGCCTATTCGGCAGAGCGGAGATAGATCTTTTCGCTTCAGAAGAGAACGCTCACTGCCCAATATTCTTTTCAAAGAGCGAGGACGCGCTAGCCCAGGATTGGCCCCGCCGCCCGCTCTATGCTTTTCCCCCGATTTCTCTGCTACCGCAGGTCATTCAGAGAATCAGGGACTCACGCCACTCGGTGCTCCTCATAGCCCCGCGCTGGGAGAATCAGATTGGTTCCCGGAGCTAACGCGGCTGTCACAGACAGCCCCGTGGCCCATTCCAATCAGAGCAGATCTCCTCACTCAAGCCCGCGGCTCGATCTGGCATCCCCATCCACAGCGCTGGGCGCTTCATGCATGGGTGACCAACGACTACGCGTCGAATTGCCAGAAGGGGTTTTGAACACGATCAAACACGCCAGAGCGGATTCTACCAGAAAGCTCTATGCTGCAAAATGGTCTGTGTTCTCCAAATGGTGCACCGACAAGAATTTGGACCCACGGACGTGCGAGGTTTCGTCTTTGCTAGTGTTCCTTCAGGAGATGCTGGATAAAGGCAGGTCCCCATCCACTCTTAAGGTTTACGTGGCAGCCGTCGCGGCGTTCGTTGAACCCCGGCGCGCCCAGTCTCTGGGCAAAGACGAGCTAATCATCCGCTTCCTCAGGGGAGCCAGAAGGATGAACCCCCCTCGCCCCCTACGGTGCCGGTCTGGGATCTTTCTATAGTTCTAGAAGCTCTGAAAGCCCCACCGTTTGAACCACTTGAGTCCGTGGAACTAAAATACCTCTCGTTAAAAACCGTTCTTCTGACGGCTCTCGCTTCAGTAAAACGTGTGGGGGACATTCACGCGCTGTCTTCGAGCGCCGCGTGCCTAGAGTTTGGACCGAGTGACTCCATAGTCATTCTAAAGCCTAGACACGGTTATGTTCCAAAAGCGATTGGTACCCCTTTCAGGGCGCAAGTGATCTCTCTATCGGCGCTGCCTGCATCCGATAGCGAACGAGACGCTGACCGCCTCTGCCCGGTTCGGGCTATCAGAGTGCACACTACACGCGTTGCCGCGTTCAGACGCTCGGAGCAGCTGTTGTGTCGTTCGGTGGCCGCACCAAGGGACTAGCCGCCTCGAAACAGACCCTAGCCAGGTGGATAGTAGACGCGATTGCCTCTGCTTATGCCGCTAAAGACCTGCCTCGCCCTCTGGGCATCAGGGCTCATTCCACCAGAGGCATGGCCTCGTCGTGGGCATGGTCCTGCGGGATTTCCATCCATGACATTGTGTGGCTGCGGGATGGGCCTCCCCCTCCACTTTTGTCAGGTTTTATAACTTGGAAGTTCCAGCCTTACAGGCTAAAATTCTGGCGGTCTAGTACTCACAGCCCTCCTATAGAAGCCGCACTATCGGGAGTTCCATCACAACCGGCTCACCCCTTGTGTTCCCCTATGTGCTTATGCATTAGCCTACACATCACGGCCCGCCTTCGCCGGCCGCCTTGGGCGTTTTGCACTAGATGATAACGGCCGCTATGCTGGCCGCCGTATTATCTTCATCCACTTTAGATTCCCCCGGTGTTTCCCCTGGGATGCTTAGTGGTTACTTAGCGCGCACGGCGTTGACCAGGTGTTCCCGTAGCGTAAGCTAGCTTACGCAATACGAGAGAACCTCTCGTAAGAGAACGAATCGGTTACCTAACGTAACCTCGGTTCTCTCTAGATGAGGGAACGAGTATTGCGTTCCCGGCCGTGCTTGCGCCACTAGCGTTTCGCTTCATGCTACAGAATCAACGAACGAGCTGGGAGAGCGACCTTTATACACTGTAGCCACGCCCCTTTTGGCGGGCTGTGACGCAGTGAGCGAGCGCCGTCCGCTCATTGGCCGCGGACTCAGCGCCGCTCTCCCATAGGTTCGTGCATTCTCTCTGAGCGAACCAATGAGCCGCTAGCTAGCCCGCTCATGGTCTGCCTCAGAGGAGACTGCGTTGACAATGATTACAAAATTATGGAATAATTTTTTGGCTTCAACTTCTCAGCAAAGATGAATCTTTCCCGTAGCGTAAGCTAGCTTACGCAATACTCGTTCCCTCATCTAGAGAGAACCGAGGTTACGTTAGGTAACCGATTCGTTTTCATTAGATGTTTATTATTTTTTGAACTGAACTGTTTTGGGATTACTTTTGTTGTAGTTTTGACTCATTGTGAACTTTCTAAGTCTGAGCGCAACCGCGCCGGTAAATCAGAGTAACGAACTGATTCCTTATTTGTTTGTTTTTTTTTTGTTGCTTTTTGAGAATTACTGCTGGACACTGTATGATTTAAATATATATTTTTTTTTTTGTGTGTGTGTGGTTGGTGAAAATTGTACGAATGGACTTCATGCTCTTGACGCTGGAGGTGGATTTTCTGTTTCCCGTGATCAGAAAATAAATGTTTTGTCAGTTTATTTAAACTGTCTGGCGCCCAATACGAACATTTAAAAGTTTAATAAAACCACGTAACCCACCGTTACAACATCCTTCTAGATGCAAATTGTATTCTAATAGGTTCTGTGTACAGGTTTTTTGTCTAATAAGTAATACCCCAGTCTTATCTGAACTTTGTAGAAGAAAATTACTGGTCATCCAATATTTTATATCTTTAACAAACTCTGTCAACTTGGATAATTTAGAGATTTCATCTGGTTGTGATGAAGTATAAAACTATAACAGTGTGGAAACTGAATCCATGTCTTCTAATAATATTACCAAGAGGCAGCATGCATTATTGAAAATAGCAGAGGGCCTAAAACAGACCCTTGGAGCACTCTATAATTTGATCAATGACATAACTTAATTGTGACCTATAATCTGAAATATTCCTTTGAACACGTTAAGTAACACAGTTTCTGAATGTCAGAAATGTTTAAAGTTTGTTAACCTATAGCTGAACATAGTAAATATTTTTAAAAAGGAAAACACCACAATACAGTGAAATTAACACATTTAAAATCACCCAGTAACATGCAAGGACACTATTAAGATTATCTTGACGATGAAGTCGTGTCATCTGGGTTTCCAAACAGTTCTATCACATTAATGCCTATGAATACATTTATTTATCTGATAAACATGCTGATATATTTGAAATTCTGTTAACCTTTCAAAAACATATTGAATTCTTCTCAAAAACCTTTTGACATTTAATTTATTTTATTGTATTTAAAACAGCATAGGCATTTCTTTTCCAGTGCCCCGAATCTTCCGCAGTTCCCCCAGGAACCTATAGAGTTTGCAAACCACAATTTGGGAAATTCTGTTATAGAAACAACAAAAGAGCATGTAATGCAGGCTGCTGTATCCTAATAAGTCTACTGGACATTAAAATATGGCAGACACAGTGCATTCTAACAAAGCTGAACTCCTTCAGAACAGTGTAATCAAAATGACTATGTATTGATGTCAGTTTTGGTTTTGCCCTCCATGTCCTTAGCTTTGCTGGGGATTTAAACATGGCATCATAACCAGACTGAGCTCCTTCACAACAAAGAAACAGTTATCAAACATTGTCAGTTTAGGTCAGTTCTGTTTGTGCTCTTCTGTGGTGTCCTGAGGCGGTGAAAGCGCCCTTGCTTTATTCTTGCGTGATGCTCTCCTTCCCTCTGCTGGAGAAGTCTGGGGTTGCGAGTCTGTGAGAAATGTCAGCAGAACATCTACACTCTGCTTCATGACAGAGTCTAAAACATTTTGTTCCTCTTGTGAAAAACGTCCCAAAACGTAACGGTCGACAGGGGTTTTGCCTGACGGTCGTCCAATCCCAATGCGCAACCGTGGCATCACCTGTGGACACAATCAGCGTGTGTTATAATGAACTTATACAGGAAATCACTATAGCTAATGTTTTGCTCTATGAAATATTTGCTAACTTACATCAGTATGAAGACAGTCCACACATGATCTCACGCCATTGTGACCCCTGAGAGGAAGAGACGTGATCCAATGACCAATAAAGTCAATATTAGAGAGAAACTTAAACCAATGTTATCAAATCAAGTCTGATAAAAAGTTTTCACTCACCTTGCACTTCCGCCATGTTTAATGCCGAACTTCCAAGCGGTTTGTCAAGCTCATCGTGAATCAAGAGAATATGTTCAGGTGGAATTGAAAATTTGCTGGCTGGAAAAATTATAAAAATAAAGAAGAAATAAATTTAGATTTCCAAAGATGGAAACAGGGTTGGGCGATATGACCAAAATCTTATTTTGATAACGAAATACATCAAAATAAATATATAACTAAAAATAAGAGCAAAGATTTATTACACAAATTAAATTTAAATGAAGTAATTTTAAAGTTTAAATAAGTATACAAATACAATACAAATTAAGAATAGTATAGTTTTTTTCAAGTACAGTAGGTTGGTTTAAGAAATAGTAAAGACATTGAATAAAAAGGTAATATTATAGTACATTATTAATATTATAACAAATAAAATACTGCATATTCTTTACTGTATACTATGAATTGATTATAAACTGGTTATTATTATTAAAGATACAAATGTTATTCAGTCAAAAGCAGTGAATTATTTTCTCTTTGTCTTTTGTTGTTTGATTAACATTAATGACACAGGTATATTAGTCTGCAGTCACTTTAAGACCTCATGCTCAGATCTAATATAATGTGATAATCTGATTTTCACCCAACAGTTCACGTGTATGTGAATAATCCACCCCATGGGTATTTTGACATAAAATGTGTGTTTATTTGACCATTGAAGCGCAATAAGCTGCAAAAGAGAACCGAATTTGGGATCGCACAATATATGTTGTCCCCCCAGCCCAAGATTGAAAAGTTAGTGGGTAAAGTAAGTGGATAATACAATCATCTCACCGGCTTTTGCCACACTCACACCATTGATGTTCATGAGCAACTTGGGTCGAAGAAGAACCAACTGGACGTCTTGAAGGTGTGTTACAAAAACCTCTCCTGAGACTTGACGGTCAGATCTCCAGCTGTCTGGCGTTCCAAAACGTTCTGCTAGCGTTGTAAGCACAGCCATACCAACACTATGTCGAGAGCCATTCATGCCAGGGTTTCCCAGCCCGACAACCTGAAACACAACAAAAAAATACACAAAGTGATTCAGTCATAGGTTTATAAAGGTCCTGATCAAATTAGCGCTTAGGTTTTAATATTTAATAGACACCTCGGCTGTTATTAGTAGCCTATGTCATTAGTTTATTCCGATTTTTAAAATACGTTATTCCGATTTTTAAAATACGTTAAATGACTAAAACCTTACTTCTATCAACAAATTAAATACAAACTATAACCCTAATTGGGTTATAGAAGTAGATAGAAATTGATACTTGTCACTATTGGGAAAGAGAATATTAGCAAAGAAAAAAAATAACTAGTTTGTAACGAGTAACTTACTTGTAGCCAACTTATTAGTAACGTTACTGCAGTAAAACTAGTGTTGAAAAAGATTGTTTAAAAACTTTAAGAGGACTACTAAACAGTAAATACACATAGACACTGTTAACTTATCTATTTTTCGGTTAGTCATAACCTATAATAATTTTAATGCCAAATAAAAGACTTGTTCAAAAAACGTAACGTTACCATTTTCCTTCTGTTACAGTCAACTGCCGTGGTTTGACCATTTATCATCTTCGGTGATGGCAGCGCGCTCGTGCTCATCAACACTCGGTTAATCAGCTTCGTTATCATCCGCATTATGAGAACCATTGGGAGGTCGAAAGCTTGAGTCACAGCCGTCCAGACTTTGCCTCGAACAGTGATGTTACTCATTATGAGTCATGGTAAGTTTAAAGTTTACCAAACTGGTCTCACAGTTTCGATGCGACTTTCATCAGACACATGTCGATTGCTGGTGAACGTTAACGGATATAATCGTGACTCCAAAACATAGCAACTACAGCTTATATAAAGCATAATTGGCAGGACATATGAATGATTAGAAGACGCTTTATTTGCGATTCATTCACGTGGATCAGAGGTCTTTACCGACATGGATCCACACGTTCTGCCCAGAGAGCTGGTTCTGCCGTCCGTCAGCGTGTATTGCAAGATTGCCAGATTTAAATTTTAAAATCCCCCCTAACAAAGCAAATTATCAGAGCGAATTTGGGCGAAGTATAACAATTATTTCGGTCAATCCAAGAAAGACTTGAAATATATGTGAAACTGAAATGATGAAACTGGGATAGCAGTCTGTGTTTTGAACAGGTTTGTAAATTAATGGGTAGGTCCCACATTATTATACGTATATTTGGCAACGCGAGTTTGTTTGTCTGACCCTTTACAGTCTATGGTCTGACCTCGGAGAGTTTTAGTCCTCACAACCCCACAGCGCCACCTATCGAGATGGTGGATGACAGTGCTCAGATAGTACCATTTGATGAGAAATGGATCAGAGACAGTCAGAGACACATTTAGCCTACAAATACTTTCAAAGTTTGGGAAAAAGAAAACGTAACCCCATACAGCAGCTACATTATCATAGTTGATAGAAAAGGCTTCTAAATTAACAGCATGATCAAAACTTTGCTGAAAAACCTACACACAAAAACATGCCCTTGGTCCTCTTGATAGTTTATACTTTTAGCAAGTAAATTGCCTCTTAGTATAATTAAAATATATATATATTGATCTATTTCAGGTTGTGGTGCACATCTTTGTGCTGTGAAGTATTTAATGTGTTTAATGATCTGTAAACATAACAATTGTTGTTTGTTTTTTTAAATAACATCTATATTATTGGGAGATAGAATGACATGACAACTTATATTTCTATACATTTTATGCAAGTAGTCTCTGTTTGTTAAAAAAGCATATTGATACACACGTTTTCGAAATTTCATCTTATGGCACATGATGCAGAAAATCTTTATGGATGATCAAGAAAATGTAGGTCTACTCATTACATATTTATCGAAAGAAATAAATAAAGAAGGAAAGAAAGTGATATGAAGTTCATTCAGGTGTCAAATAGAATAGTTCATCACATTCATTTAAAATGTAAAAGAATATATTTGTACCTAACAATAAATGCTACTTGGTTTGATAGTGTTATAGGCTATAATGCAAAGACATTCATGGATTTTTACATGCGGCCTGCATGCATCCATTTAGACTGTGTTTGCTATCTGCTATTCTAATGGCTTAGTCAGATCTCAAATGGCAAGAAATAGAGAGTGTACCTTATTTACACCATCCCTGCTGTAATTGGAAATGTAAGCACAAGCCTGGATGGATGTTCAGATCTGCCTTTTCCATTAAATTAGCAGCAACACTTTATGACAATGTTTCATTTGTTGACTTTATAACTTACCTTCATTGGTTAACACTAACACTTAGGCCTATAAAAAATTACATGAGCCAGTACAATCATGAATCCATCTTCCAAACCACGTTTATGTAGCTATTTCAGGCCTAATGAGTCCCTACTCATGTTTTGTTTAAAATAATTCATAACAATTATTCTAAATATATAGGCTAAATGCCCGTGTTGATGTAACTGAGAAAAATGAGACTGATCAGAAGTAGACATTCTGAATAGACTGTTTATTTAGCATTAAGACAAGTGTTAACTGTTCAGAGTGCAATCATGTGCTGTTTTTATTTGCATTTATCATAGGCCTAATCAATAACCATTATAATGTTTTTTTTTTTACATTCGGATTTATCATAATCAATAACCATTGTGTTGCTTTTTTACATTTTTAAAAGTAAAGCTATACTTGATAAATGTTTTGGTAACACTTTACAATAAGATTCATTAGTTAGCATTAGTTGTATGAATGAAGATTTTAATAAAGTATTAGTAAATGTTGAAATTAACATTAATAAAGATTAAGAAATGCTCTAAGCTTGTGAAATTTACAGATGAAATCAGGAGCTTTATCATAACTGCCTTTAGCAACCTGCATCGAGGACACCAGATGTTTAAATCAGAATTAAAAATTAAAATTAATATTATCAGCCTATATTGTCTAACTAAATTCCGAACCATAACAACAATGGGGAATTAAATGCAAAGCAATAATAAGAATTACAACGGGGTTTAGATAAACTATAAAAATATCTTTATTTTTAAAAGCAACCATGGAACACAGTTCAACTATTAATATGCAAACAACGTTTCTGAACATATTTTCAAAACATACAACATACAAAAGAGACTTTCAGCTTAACATGAACAAGAAAGTGTGAGAGAGTCCATCTGTTTACATCCTGCTCGTCTTCGAAGCGTTCCTCCGAGGGCAGTATTGGCGCGTGTGCGCCCAGTCCCCGGTGGCCGCGCAGAAAGGACACACATAACTCCGCAGGATCGGGCAGAGGATCCGTCCGTCACGGGTTTTCAGTCTATGGCTCATGTACACCTCCTCGGTCTCTCCGTTTTTTATGCAGAAGCCGCAGGTGTCCCGCCGGTGGTCCCGGCTGGAGGAGGAGAAAGTAGTGCTGGAGGCGCTGCTGGATGAGCCGGTCCTCGTGAATCGCTCCTCGGGGATCACACACGCAGTCACGGCTTGCCTTTCCTCGCGATGCTCCTCCAGCAGCTGTGACAGAGTCTTGCGGAGATCCATGTAGTCCCGCCACATGAGGAAACATCCGTCAGCTGCGGGGAGAGTGCTCTCGCGATCGGTCAGAGAGGAGTGCTGCATCATGTCCAGTGTCATTCAGGTGTGTGTCACCCATAACCCCTGCTCAGTATTTATAGGGGAATTGTCTAAAGACTTCAGACAGGAATGTCTGGTCTGTCTGGGGCGTTGAACACCTGTCCCATTTTCGTGACCACTGGAAGGCTTGCTTGACCGAGGTCCTCACAAGGTCACTGGTTCAAGCTCGCGTTTTGGTTTATTGTGTTGTATCAATTAGCGGCACGTGCCAGACTGAGTGCACGCGCCTCTGTCTGCTTTCTGTAAACATTTAAACATTGTAACATTTTCAGGGCCGTGCATAGAATTTGTGGGATGCAGGTGCTGAAGTTAGAAAAAATGGTAACTCTTTACAATAATAGTACATGAATAATATTCTAATACCTGAATTAATAATTACTTTACTATGAACTAATGGTGAGTTAAGACATGTAGCCTTTATGAGGAAATTAGGACTATGACATGAGTCATATGAATTCCTGCATGAATATAGGCTACCATCTTAACTACATGTTAGTACATGCTTGTTAATTAATGTATAGACCATTTTGAGGTTTAACTTTTTGATTCAGTTTTTTATGTTCTGTTGGTTGTATGTTATCCCAGCTTTTATGTAGGCTAGTGTTAAAAAACTGAAACAGGAAGTGCTTCTGGACCAGTTTTGTTTACATCTTGCAAAATGGGGTAGGGTAAAATAAATCAAACTTGCTCTAGAAAATGGACAAATTAAAATGGCCCAAAAGAAGAGCAAGAACTCTAACTAACATCCAACTGCATTTAAAGACAGCCAACCAATCCATAAAATAGCCATAAATAACCATCATCTGTGTTAACACTGATTTTAATTTTGAAAATTGCATCTGTTGATGAATATGTTAGTGTAGGTATTTCACCCTTGATGGCAGCAGTGGAATCACTTAAAACAGAATGAGATTAAATTGTTTTTAATGATGAATGCATCATTGTGTGTTCAATGAGTAAGGTTAAATGTAAACATTGCAAGACATCTAGTGTCATTCACTGATGTTTGTGACAGTTGTTGGTGTCAAATTTATAAACAATTTTACACTGTGCCCTTTTAGTAGGCTACATCTTTCTTCTTATCTAGAACATGTTTGATTTAGTTTACCCTGAAATGTTAATGAATGCATTAATTAACAATCTAACGTTTAGTTAAGATGGTATATTCATGCAGGAATTCATATGACTCATGTCATCCAATAGGTTAGTTCCTCATTGGTACATGTCTTAACTCATCATTAGTTTATAGTAAAGTAATTATTAATTCAGGCATTAGTACATGATTATTCATGTGCTATTATTGTAAAGTGTTACCGAAAAAAGGTCTTCTCATAAAAAAAAAAAATTAAAAAAACACGGTTCCACTTAAATTTGATAGTCCATTTTAGACATTCTAACTTTAAGTAACTTTGCAACTATGTCAACTCTCATTAGAGTATTAGTAGACTAGAATGTCACTAGACTGTTATGGTTAGCTTTTAGGGTTAGTAGAAGGAGTTGAAAAGTAGTTGTAAAGTAAGGCATACTTGCAGTCAGTATGTCTGTTGGGGGACCAACAACATAAAGTGTGAGCAAATATTAAGCAGATAGTCAACTATTACTCTAATGACAGTTAGTTGACATGTAGCTGCAAAGTTATAGTTAGTAAAGCGTCTAAAGAGGGCTATCAAAATAAAGTGTTACCAAAAACACAAAAAAAATGTAGGTTCGCTAACATACTGTACACTTTTAACTTTCATATTATTTATTTAAATAAATAAACATGTTTTTGTTGGCATTACGCTGGAATTGAATAAGCACAATAAATATTGTGCATTACTGACAGAAATTACTATTTATTATTTATTTTATTTTAGGCTATATGCATTTACACTGCAATTGGCAGTAATAATGTTATGAAATTAGTGTTTTAAATCTAAAATTATGAATATAGAAATATGAAATATAAAAAAATGAAATTACACTTTTCTGCATAATATTTTTTTTATATGAAACTGAAACCTCCAATGTACAACATAGCAGATACCCGATTAGACTTCACAATCATCTTGATGTAAAACTAATCCAGTTAGGTTAGGGTAGGTTAGGGTCCCTCACATGGTTTGCAGCTTGACGTGCTGTGAGGGCTTGTGAGCATCAGTGATGCTGAGAGCTACACCACAGTACTTCACAACTACTGGTAGGGTCACCCGATAGTGGACAGGTCTCAGCTGAGGTGCCAGATGGAGACAAACCACCTTCTGGGATAGGATTGGCCTGATTTTCTTGGCAGAATATCACAGTCTTTTGACTACGGCAACATACACCAGAATTACCTGTATGGAAGAAACTTTAAACTGATTACAAATGTGGAAGCAACCGTTCGAACAGAATGATGAAACACAGAATGGTTTAATATCGGTAAAGGTGTACAAGGCTGCATTCCTTCTTCAGCATTCTTGTAACAGCATCTATCCAATCAAATTTGAGGGCCGGTAATTAAATCATATATTATTGCTTCTTAAATGCTTCTATCCTTGTGGTAAACATTCAAAATAAATCACTTCTGAAATTGTTTCTAAATTTAGGCATATGATCACGTAAATTGATTGGAGCATTGAAAATTATGTAAACAACAATATTACTATAACAGGTAAAGCAGTAATCTAAAATTCTTAAACCAGAGCTTGACAAATCAGACTGTGCTTTGTAACATAATTATTAACTGATTATTATGGATCAAAACTTGCATGTTAAACATAACTAGTGCTATCAGTCATCTATTTAATCACAAACTAAAATTTTATCCTTACATATTTAATCACAAACAATCACATAGTTAGAAAATGCTGAAATCTGAATTTGTATTTAATTATTTTCCTGTCAAAATGCATTTAGTCTCTTCTGAGTGATAGATCACAGAATATGTAACAATGATTAATTACTGTGCATAGACTCTAAAAAAAAGATGGAAGACGGCCCTTCGCTCTTTTCCATCAGAGAGAACTGAAGCCGCCAGTGTCCAAGGAGGTAATCCATCGACCGGAAGTTGAAGCCTTGCGAGAGCTGCCATCTTGTAGCAGAACTCCCATTCGTTTTGGCGTCACTTTGACAGCGAATAACTTTACATCTGAGGCATTTTCTTTAAATTTGTCCTCATTTGTCCATTATTTATTTCTAAAGAAACACAACAATGTATAAAATGCTCCATTACATTGTAGCTTATGTTATGGCCCTGTAGAAGCAGTTTTTTTTGTAAAAGTAGGCTAATGATTGCGTCATAACCAAGCGACTCTCTGTCGCACAGTAGAGAGATTACCATATGGACAGGAGGAGAAGCTCGCGGGTAATTGGGAAACGTGGAGGCAAAATGACAAATTAATTAATCAGAATACCTAGCAAAAGTTTCTCCAGCTCGTGTCGTGAGCAGGAAGTAAAGCCGCAAAATCATTCTCGCTGAATCAAATGCAAGCACACGCCCCGCACTTTCATTAAGTGGCCTTTGTCTGCTTCGTTCCTCTCCAATGATGTCTGCTCTGATTGCAGAACCTCGTTAAAATAAGGTAATACAACTACTAACCCCATAATCAACATTATTAAAGAAAGTCCGCTGGTGCTTCAGTGACTACCTCACACAGAGAACCTGTCAATCACAGCTGTCAATCATGATGTCAGAGCACCGTTTTTATAGCATCACATAACTAACTAAACACAAACTTATTTTAGAAAAGAACACTTGAAATTATATCAACGTGATAGATGTAATTTACATCAACGCGTAACTACAGTAAATGACAGAAACTATCTTTGGAAAAAAGATATGTGAAGTGTAATTGAATTGTTTAGTTGGTCTCACATTCTGTTGAATAACATGGGGAGGTGGGGTTTATGACCTATACTAGGACCGGTAACAGGAGGGCGATCGAGACGTTTTGGCCTCACTTTTGAGGGTTTGTGCGGCACGCTTGTTACTGTCACAGTGTCTGATTGTGTTTCTCTGCGTTGTCACTAGAGGTCCTTTTTCTCACGGTGTCTTCACATTTGACTTTTTTTTCCCAGCATTCTGTCTGTCATTCATCAGTTCATTGCACTCAGCTGTTTCCCATTACCTTGTTAGATCTGTGTGTATGTATACCATGGCTTTTTCTGTGTTAGTTGTTGAGTCCTTGTTATTTGTTAACAGCACTTCGGAGATCGGTTCCCATCTGTTGTTCTGTTCATATCTGTTTGTTCTTTTCCTATCCATTTGTTTATTGTTTTGGACTGCTCTTAACTGGATTTTGACCTTTTGCCTGCCTGGAATTACACTCACGGATTACCCAATAAAACTGCCCTTGGACTGTCACCCTTTTGTGTGTGTGTAGTGACAGAAGGACTCGACCACTAATAGATCCAGCAGTATGGGTACGATCCGGTTGGCATGTGGATACCGCATAGTGAGATTTTCCCTTCGGGAGAGGATGAAGGATCCTCAATATCCTTATTTGCATATTTTTCAATGTGTGCTAGAGGGAATGAGGAGACCATAGCCGCCAGGCTCGTACATGAGACCGTAACTTCCTCAGAGATAGGTACGTTCAAAGCCACCCACCAGTGGTGGAATGTAACGAAGTACAAATACTTTGTTACTTTACTTAAGTAAATTTTTCACGTATCTTTACTTTACTTAAGTAAAATAAATAGTGCATACTTTTTACTTTTACTTCGTTACATTTTGCAGCAATTATTATACTTTCTATACTCCACTACATTTCTTATTATATATATTTATATATATAACATTAACTTATGTTACATTTTCATTACATTTTCTGATCAGTTTTTCCCCTGCCAAAACGTAATTTGACCGTCCGTTCATTGCATGTTTGTCTCACCAGTGACGTTTGGTTGCCATAGATACATCAACCCGGTCACACTCAATGCGTCTCGCACGCAGTGTGTTTATCGTGCAATTTATACGCGAAAATTTGTTTTTACGTGCATAGGAAACGCACTTTGTGTAATATACGTTTGGTTAGGATTATGGCAAGCCAAGAGGTTCAGAATAACACCATAAATTAATCTTTTGTCGTTGAATCGTTAATCGTTGGCGTTTACTGCCAAACATAGTTATTAATATATAGTAAGGATAAGCATGATGTGTTGCATAATTGCAAGCTTGTTTCAGAAATGGTGACAACATTTTTTTTTCCATCATTATTGAACATCATTATAGGAGTATTAAGTTGAATAAGTTATAGAATTAAATGTTTTATTAATCATTAGAAAATAGACATCATGAGAATAAATTGTTATGCAAGTACTTTTACTTTTAATACTTAAAGTACATTTAAAATCAGGTACTTTTTACTTTTTACTTAAGTATGGTTGTCATTGTGTTACTTCTACTTTTACTAAAGTAAATATTTATCTGGATATTTGTACTTTTACTTAAGTACTGAGATTCAGTACTTCCTCCACCACTGCCACCCACACGCCATCATGGACGGAGGAGGAGGAGACACAGTCCGTCTGCCCACTGCCCAGTCAGAGACTGTTCACATTCTGTCCGCCCAGCCAGAGACTGTTCACGTCCCGTCTGCCCAGCCAGAGACTGTTCACATCCGTCAGTCCAGCCAGAGACTGTTCATGTCCCGTGTGCCCAGCCACGGACTGTTCACGTCCCGAGTGCCCAGTCAAAGACTGTTTAGGTCCAGACAGAGACGGCTCACGCCACGTCTGTCCGGTTGGAGACGGATTGGGAGATACCCATTCTCGTGACCTAAACTCACTACTTTAGATCTTGGTGTCCTCCTGAAGCTTGTGTTCTGCAACGGCGCCTTGTGGTGCCATCATCCCAAAGAGACACAAAACCACTTTCAATGGCCTTTATCTGGACTGTTTCCTTCTGGAATGACCGGCGCAACTCAACACATTTCCAGAAACTGCTAAAGATCCAGTTTTTTCATTAACACCTTTCATAAAAAAAATCTTGTATGCAAATTTACTGGTACAATTATAATACCAAATAATATCAAAGCAGGGCAACACTCTGAGAGTGGCAATTTCAGATTTTAAATATCTCTCATTTGTTGCTCTAAGGTATAGGCTAACCTGTATTGTGTGTTTAGTGCTGGGTAGATTATTTAAGTTGTAGTCCATTACTAAATACAATTTATACACAATACATAATATAAATTGTAGTTAGTAATGTAATCGATTACATTACACACTTTAGGTAATGTAATCAGACTACTTTTAGATTACTTTGACCCAACTTAATACATTTATTTGAATAATATAATCTTACCATATATTATTAAAAAATACAAAGAGAAAGAAAAAGTGTTTCACTTTTGTTATTAGCAACAACATGGAGTGCATTAGGGAGAGCGGGGCACAATCTAACGCTTTTTGACTCTCTCATTTTGGGTAAATCTACTTGGGGTTTAGAGTATGTAAACACACCTAGACACACCTAACCATGATTGTAAGCCTAAACCTGACCAAAACTGTGAACTGCCCCTCAAATCTGATTGGTTACTTGGAATATTGTTCCAGGATCAACAAAGATCTTAATCCAGGAACATGTTGCGCTTGGTGAAATAACTTTCACCATTTTATCATATGTTTTTAAAATATCAGAAAGAGTGGGATAGTAAACAGCTTGTTTTTAATCTGTGACAGGCATTTCTTGATATTATGTTTAATCAGCATCATCTGTGTCCTTTGTTTTGACAGTTGATAAAGGTGATTGCTGAAGTGACAGTATATGGTTCATCTCACAGTAGAAAGGAATCAAAGATCAAGCAGATTTGTGTGGGCTGTTACACCTCCCCAGTGGTTTCAAGTAAAACACAAAGAGAACAGCGTACAAAAAATGGCAGACTAATTAGTTACAATCTTGCTTCGGGTATTTGTCTACAGTTAAGCTTTCATCCGGACTTCTTGCAAATTAAATGTATTAATTAAATACTAATGTGCATAATTTCATAAGCAACCTCTGTAAGTATATAGCAATACTTACTTGTGTTGGTGTTTTACAGTAGAAGTAAAGCAAAGGGTTAGGATTTTCCCCACTTTTTTCCAGGGATAAATTTCATGTTTCTGTATGAACATGTTTTATCTATCCAACTAATGATTTCTAGTATTTACATTTTCCCAAGAGCTGTAAAATATTTATCTTGTTCCGTTGAATGATATAAGTCTGTCATTGTTTACTCATCATCTTGTTGTTCAAAACCTCTATGACTTTCTTCTGCTGGACACAAATATAGGCTCATTTTAAGACTGTGCCCAAACATTTGGGGAACCTTCTGTGCATTCTTGTGTTTTGAAATCATTAACACTTTAATGAATGTTTCATTTGTTAACATAGTTAATGCATTAATCTTTAAATAACAATGAGAAATATACATTTTTACAGCATTCATTAACCTGTGTTTAAGTCAAATAATGAAAAAAGTCATGTTAATATTGTTTCACATGGCATGTTAACAGATTTTGATGCTAATAAATGCAAGATATATAGTTAATTGTACATGTGAATTAATGTAGCCTATAGTTAACTGTTGATTGTTAAGTGTTACCATGAAATCAAGGTAATTCTCTGACCTAAGATTTGATCACATGAAATTAAATGATTTTATTCACCCACTTATACAATCAGTAATATAAACCTTCCCAATTCTGTTGAATGGTAAGATAAGCATTTACGAAAACCATATTTCAGTACAGACAATAAGCTAAAACATAGGCTATTTCACAAACATATCAGCAGGTAACAAGATTATTTTCGTATAGATCTCATCAGGCCGAACAACTTTAAGCCAGGCCAACGGGAAGTCGGCTACTTTGGTCTGAATGTGAATGTTTTGCAAAACCAGCCACTACATTTTTACTCATTATTTTTTACAACAATCATATTTGTAAATTATCTACATGATCTTAATAAAATTCAGTATAAAAATAAAATTCTAAATCAAAACTCTGTTATTACTGTAAATGTATATAGCATAAAGTAAAGCAACAGCAAGAATAGTTAACTCACTGGTAGTTTAATTACAACAATGAGCCTTCAGACTAAAAATTTGAAACCAAACACAAGAGGGGAGCAGATTATCATTCACTTAAGTGGAAAACATAATAAGGCATGGTTATTTTGCAGGCTACTTTGTAATTTATTGTCCATTTAATTGTTCATATTTGGGGGATAAAATGGGAAACAATTAGGAAAATAATAGGCTATTAATAATCCATTTATTAAAAAAAAAGGTATAGTCGTATCAGTGTAAAAACGGATCATTTACCGCTATAAAAGCAACGCATACACTCCTCTTTCACAGTAATCAGTAAGTATCGAATTTCCAGTGTTATTAGATAACGGTACGTAAAACTACATCTGGTTCTCATATTCCTGAATAAATAAGTCGATAGTTTTGTAAATTGGCCTAGCCTGGATGCCAGCCCGAACTCCGCCCACAACATTTATGAGTATGACGAAGTCAGGCTAAAATTGGCCACTTGTTGTTTGTGAAAATAATATCAACTGGATGGAATAATAAACGCACGATGGCGCTGTTCCATAAAACACTGTTGCAGACTGTCAGCAAACCCTTCTTGAGAAGTTGTTGGTTGCTTTGGTTGTTAAGGAAGTCCATTAAGTTTGCCTCTTCAGCGAACTGGAAGTAACGGTGAGCTATTTCATACTCAAAATGCGTCATTTTATTCCTCACACAAATGTATTTTAATATAGATTTGATTCCATTACATTATTCATATTTTGGAAAGATAAAACGCTAACGTCACATCGTTCTTCCAGATGTGTGAGTGACCATCGTGTGGCATCCGTGAGTTTTACATCGCCGTGAGGGACAGAGATATCAGTCAGCTGTAATCACTGATCATATTCGTTATTAATGTCTTTTAGTCTTATTTAAGTTTTAATTAAAAGTTAGACATCAATAATAAAATAATGATGTTGCTACTGACTGTTGTTGTTATTATTTGTAACGTTACCCTAACTATTTGTGTTTAGTTTACGTCCGTTTAAGTAACGTTAGATCTCTTTGCTAAATAAAACTTTTTGTAGATTATCAATGATTTAACGTTATGTGTATTATTCCTTTGGCGTTTTTCATACAGTCTTACGTAGGGCTGCAACAACTATTGTTTATGGATTGTGTAACATTTTTCCTTCCCTCCTCCCTGGTTCAACTAAAAACTTAAACATTAAACATGTACTGACCTCAAAAGTTTTCTCGAATATTCGGTACTATGAAGCTTCTTATCTTACTATAAAACGTTTTATCTTTCCAAAATTTACGAGAGAAAATTGCATTTTCATTTAAGACCCTTTTATCCAAATGGATGAGCATACGAATTTTGTCACTTAAATAATTCGCAATATATAATAACTCAAAAACATTATGTCCAGACAGTATTGTTATACATTTTTTTTATTTTTAAATAAGAGCAAAATTATTTCATTTATATAAAAAAAAAATAATAAAAAAAAACCCTTTTTACTATCTGGGGACATTAATGTTCAACAATAATATTGCTCTGCCTGCATTGACATCATTATATGATAACTGAACTGAGCTGAACGATGACATCACGATTTTTTCCAGAGCGGCTAAATATATAAATTAACTACATTAATAACTTTTTTACAACAAAAAATAACCATAACTGAACTAAAGCTGGACTTGATGCTATATTCTTCTAGAAACAAACTTTGTTACATTTTCCTGTTATCACTGTTAAGCTGCTTTGAAACAATCTGTATTGTAAAAAGTGCTGATTTAAATTTGTTTTGCTGATTAAAAGGGATAGTTCACGCAAACATGAAAATTTGCTCTTGATTTGCTCACCCTCAGGCCATCTGAGATGTAGGTGACTTTTTTTTCTTTTTCATTAGAACAGTAAAGAAGATTTATAGCTGAAACTGTGGTCCTCTGTTATTCATATAATGGAAGTCAATGTGAGTCATCACTGTGAGATTCAAAAAAGCATATACAGACAAAACAAAATTAAAATCTGCGGCCCCTGACAATACATTGAGGTCATAATCAGTCCATGCCGATCTTGGGAATCTGTGAAAAGTCAATTGTCGCAATTGAGATTGAACGTGGTCTTAATAGCTATTTTATATAGGTTGCGGCATCCAGGATCAGCACAAGTACCATTTTGATGAACAAAATACAACACACTGATTTTCCATCTCTGTTGTAAACAATTATGGAATATTCATTATGAGGTTGCGCTCCAAATGATCGTTTCTCTTCTTAAGACCTCATGTATAATCAGGAGCCGCGGGTATTAATTTTGCTTTGTCTGCATGTTTTTTTGTTTTTTTTATCTCAAAGTGATGGCACCCATTAACTTGGGTGGGACCACAGTTTCAGCTATAAATCTTCTTAACTGTTCTACTGAAGAAGAAGGAAAAAAAGTCACCTAAATCTTGGATGACGTGAGGGTGAGTAAACTAACAGCAAATTTGCATTTTGGGTGAACTATCCCTTTAAAATGATTCATCACATATTGCTTCATTAATTATACAGACCTGCAAATAATATAAAATTCCACATTGGGCAAGACGTGGATCGCTAAAGCAAAATGAATAATTGACAGAATAATAAGTTATCTATACAATAATTGTCTCATTTTCTCCACAGAATGAGTTGAGTACCATGGGACTTGTTTTCATCTAAAACCAAGTTTACCAATAGGATGAGTGAGCATGGAGACAGCATCGTCCCGTTTAACCCAGCAGAACTCGGGTCAGGAGAACCAGCTTGTAAAACAGATATTAATGTACTGCGTGTAGACCCGAGGAAAGAGAAGAGCAACAAGGAGGAGCTCAAAGACATCAAGAAGCCATATGATGGGACCAAACTGCTTCAGGATGAGCTTAACAAGGACGCCAAGCTTAGTCCATATCAGCCTCGACCTCCCTCTCTTCCGAAGCCCGTGGGATTGGGCATGGAGGGTAAAAACATCTCATTTGATGAGAAGCTGAGGGGGAGAAGATTGAGGAACAGCCAGGAGAGTCTCACAGACCCGGGTGAGACGGGCTCTTCCACCGATTCGCTTAAAGACGCCGCCTCGGTGAATGGCCGGGGCCTTGCATCCGGACGTCCGCTCGATCTCCCACCCATGGAGACACCACCGTTCATAAGTGCCGGGAGCTTCTCGGAGAATGACGAGTCCCCCCGTGAGGATTTTGATCTGAATAAAGAGCGAATGAAACCGTCCAGAATTATTCTGTCCCCACTGCAGCTCACCGGCACATATCCTCCTCTGGATAACAGCGCAGCCTCCGCGTCCTTAAGGACAACTAATCGGATTGACAGGGATTGTTTGGATTACAGTGTGGTGGGGAGAAGGGGGCGGTCAGAGAGGCTTCAGAGGAATCTGAGCGATAGCGGGCTGTTGGACACCATGGTGTTGGACAGTGCCTCCGTCCATTCCATGAAGTCCACCTATAGTGTTCTGAACCCCATCAGACCCCGGGACGTGAGGAACAGGTGAGAAGCTTGTGTTTTTTTCATTCGTTTCTTCTTTTCTACAGCCTGTTTGAAGTTATCGCTCAGCTGAGCATATCCTCCACTTCACGTGCTGAAGAATGTAAAGGAGATTAATGGATCAGGAAGATGCTTGTTCAGCACCTGTAACTGTCAAACTCCATCAGAGTGTTCATTCATGTTCTTCTTGACGGTAAAACGACTATACGAGGACAACATGAAATACAATATCTAACTATTAGACAATTTATGTGTTGATTAAAGTGATGGTTCACCCTGAAATTAAAATCCATTGTCATTTAACTTACCCTTTTGTGATTTATTTCCATACAGTTAGATCATATTATCACCAGGGGCTCAAAAAGTTGGCCGTTATCAATAATTACTTGTATGTCATGGCTGTTTATTGAAAGTGTATACTTGACTAAATGAATAAAAAATAATAACATAATAAAAATGTGCAATATGACAAATGGACATTTATTTTGAGATTTGTTAAAGATTACATTTAAAGTCTTAAGTTATGAATGTTAGTAATTCTTAATGTGATAAAACATCCAGTCCATATCGACTCCTGTATCCAATATTGGGCAGTACATACATTATCTAAAGCTGGCTGTAACCAATATGGTACTGAATCTGATATGTCTTGCGTATATACAGTCAAACCAAAAATTATTCAGTCACCACTCACCTTTTATATATATATAATTTTTTTTATATATATATATACAGTACTGTGCAGAAGTCTTAGGCACACTAGTATTTTCGCCTCAAAGAAATGGTTTTAAGCCAGTTATTTATATATTTTGTTGTAGTGTCTCAGTAGGAAATGTCAGTTTACATTTCCAGACATTAATTGTGCCATTAATTGTAATAATTCAGTGAAATTTTTTGAATGCACAAGGATTCTGACAACAGCCAATGCTCCACACGGAGGTCGGATCTCACCATCATCGAGTGCATCTGAAATAATATGAAAAAACAGAGGCTAAGACCAGAAGAACTGCAACGACTTTTCCAAAGACGCCTGGAAAAACCTGCAAAACTAAAAACTATGTGCAATACCGGGACAAAAGCTGTTTTAAACGTAAAGGGTACTAAACACCTATTGATTTGATTTAGTTAACTGTTAAAGTTAAAAACAGTTAGTAATAGTTAACTAATAAAAGTGAATTGATAAATAAAATCTATTTATGATTATGGCATTATTTTTGAAACATTCTTATTTACAGCATTTTTACACAAGTGCTTTTTCACAGTACTTTAGCTTTGCAGGCAGGCAGGCACTACCTTCGAGACATTGCCGCAGTTCTTCTGGTCTTAGTCTCTGTTTTTTCTTTTTTCTTCAAATAATTTCAGATGCACTCGATGATGGTGAGATCCGACCTCCGTGTGGAGCATTGGCTGTTGTCAGAATCCTTGTGCATTCAAAAATTTCACTGGATTATTACAATTAATGGCACAATTAATGTCTGGAAATGTAAACTGACATTTCCTACTGAGACACTACAACAAACTATATAAATAACTGGTTTAAAACCTTTTCTTTGAGGCGAAAATACTAGTGTGCCTAAGACTTCTGCACAGTACTGTATATATATAATATATGTATATATATATATATATATATATATATATATATATATATATATATATATATGAAGAGTTCAGATGCAAAAGCCTCTAAGTGCCATTTGAAATTTTCTTCTAGAATGATAATTTTTATCAAGCTTGTATGTTTAAGTTCAGTGATTTTACTTAAATGGTAATGATAATTACCTATTAATTGTTATTTAAGTGAAATTACTAAACTTAAATATACAAGTTTGATAAAAATCATCATTAAAGAAGACAATTTCAAATGGCATTTTTAGAGGCTTTTGCATCTGAACTCTTCATATATATAGTATATATATATATATATATATATATATATATATATATATATATATATATATATATATATATATATTTTCAGACAGAGATTTCTTTTACAAGTGGGTGCAGGACACTATAGTTAATTTATGTAAGTGAGGATAGAAAACTGACATATTATACAGACAAATCCTTCCTCATTAAATTGCCAATGCAATCTTTTACACCAAAGACTGAACTTCAATTTAACATCTGATTCAACCTAATTCATTTGTGAGACAGTCTAATTATAGATGGATGGCCAAAACCAGTGACATATCAAATGATTTGATACTCTGAGTTCTTGTCATATTTTATTACCATTTTCTAAACTATAACTGTATAAATAGTTATATATATATAGTTAAAGTATATAGTATTATGGTTAGTTATAGTTAAATAGTTAACTGTAATATATATATATATATATATATATATATATATATATGTATATGTATATGTATATGTGTTTTACTATCCTTGAGGGGTTTCATTCCCACAATGTAGGGTTTACCCAGACCATACACACAATCTACAGTTGTTCTTATGATACTTTTTTTACCTAAAAAGTAAGTCCTGGTCACTGAATGGATCCATTGTGTGGAAAAGGGCAGCATGGCCATTCAGAACATTTGGGTGAAGTCATCATAATTCCGGTAAAATGAATATATTATGCGACATATGCTAGAAGGATAATTTCTTAAAGCTTTGTTCTTGTTTTCCTGAAAATGTACCGGCATGTGGTTTTAGGAGCTTTCTGGAGGGCAGTGTTTTGGGTAGCGGTGCCTTGCTGGGGGCAGAAGAGCTAGACCGCTACTTCCCAGAGAGACGACTCGGTATCTACATCGCCACATGGAACATGCAGGGAGAGAAGGTGTGGAAAAATGTGTCATTGCTCATGTTTTGCTTGTTGAAGTGCATAGGAGCTGTAGCCTAAGCTCTCACTCTTGGTCTCAGGGGCTTCCATACAACCTAGATGATCTTCTGCTCCCAACCGACACAGACTTCGCACAGGACGTCTACGTTATAGGAGTTCAAGAAGGTTGTCCAGATAGGTAAGATTTTTTTTTTTTTTTTTTGTCTTTTCCTGATGCTCAGCATGTTTACCCTGTTCATGTTTGTGCACAGGAGGGAGTGGGAGATCCGCTTGCAGGAAACTCTCGGGCCATATTACGTGATGCTGTACGCAGCAGCCCATGGAGTTCTCTATCTTACTATATTTGTCAGGAGAGATCTCATATGGTTTTGTTCAGGTAAAGCTTTTTTTTCCTTCAATTTTATATGATATAGTACGCAGTACCATTCAAAAGTTTAGGGTTTTTATGTCTCATATTTTTGTAAGAAATCTCTTATGGTCACCGTGGCATTTATTTGTTAAAAATACGGTAAAACAGTAATGTTGTGAAAATATTATTACCATTTAAAATAATTGTTTTCTCAATGGAAAGCTGAATTTTCAGCATCATTACTCCTTCAGAAATCATTCTAATATCCTGATTTGGTGTTCAAGGAACATTTCATATTATTATGTTGACTTGTCAATGATATTATAAGAATAAGTTCAAAAGAATACAATAGCATTTCACTTTTGATCAATTAAATGTAGTGGTGTGCACGAACAGTTGAATATTCAATCTGTAATTATTTATTATTTGAATTTTGCTACATGCTTTGCTGGCCATGAGAAATCCTAAGTATGCAAACTAAAACTCACTGTTATAACTAAATGCTTTAAGTGGCGCTGTGGAGCATGTAAACAAGATTGTTCCAGTTTGGAATTACTTCAAGGTAGTGTAGGTCAGAATTTTATAAAAACTTTTTTCCAAATTTGTTTAAACTTTCTATATATATCAATGCATAATTAAAATCTAAGTACTCCGAAAAAAAGAGTATAAAGTATTATTTCCAACCAGGACGAAACAATGGATTGGCTTAGGCGACTGTCACTCTCTCGCAACTATGGCAACCACCCTTTTGCCACACAGGACCTGCCCACTTGCGCGTATCCAGATCGTACCTGTTCGCATGCCCTTGTTTGAGCTTGAAGATGCAAAACTCGACGCAGGTCCTCTTGTCTAAAAAGTGCTCCTTGCCCTGCACTTCGACTACCCTGTCCTTGGCCTCTACTTCCTCGGACCCTAGTTACACGACGCCCTCGACCACGGATCTGTCCTCGAGCTGACGATGCGGTATTTGCTTTCTTATACTGTCTATGGGTAACTGTCTCGGGAGTGTAGTCCTCATCAGAATCAACAATGCTTTCATCAAGCAAACTCTTACATGCAGTCAGAATACCATATATATGTTATGAATCTTACACGAAATTCATCTTCATCACAGTGTAAATGATGGCAATGGAAAAATGTGTATCATGCAAACTGTTTTTAGCTTTGCCTTATAGATAACTAGCTTGTTAGCGAATCAATAAATATATTGTAAACTTTACCAATATCAATATGCTAGCTTGATAGTGAGTAATAAAATACAACTTATTTGTTTATCTTCATAATGATAGTTAGATTTTTTTATTTACATGTTTCTGAAATGATGTCACTACATGCACTCCTTCCTCTCCTCTCCGCTCGTCTCAGGTAAATAATGCGTCTTCAGCTCAGCTGTCGGAGTCGCGCGTTCATGTGTTTTGGGGGCGTGGCTTTGGAAGGAGCCCAGAAGGGAGGGGGTGAAGTGAATGGAAATAATGAGCTGTCTTTAAAACAGTCGTGAGAGGTCTACAGACACTCGATTTTTATACTTTCTTTTTCAGAGTACTTCGATTTTAATCATCCATTGATGTATACAGAAAGTTTAAAGAAATTTGGAAAAAAAAGTTTTTTTAAAAAATTCGGACCTACACTACCTTTAAGTGATCTTACAAAATGGAATTACTTTGGATCAAATGAATCGACGTGTCATGTGTAAACATTGTCGGGAGAAACTGTTATCACAATATCACCATCACAATGAGAAATCAGACAAAATCCAAACTTAATGAATAAAATAAAACTTAATGATCGTTTTTGATGAGCCCTAGTATTCAAATACAATATTTTTGAAAAATGTCCATCACTAATTTAACTTATCCTTACTGAATACAAGTATTCATTTCTTGTAAAAACTTACAGACCTCAAATGTTTGAATTATATAATATATAAAAGTGTGTCTTTTTCTGTCACTACAGAGGTGGAACATGCTACTGTCACAACCCGAATTATATCTCAGATTAAGACTAAAGGAGCTGTGGGTATCGGCTTCACTTTTTTTGGGACATCCTTCCTGTTCATTACATCCCATTTCACCTGTAAGTGGAATATTTTATGCAAACTTAACCCAAGGGCAAACAGCCCAGCAAGAAATAAACCCAACCCAGTCTTTGTGTTTGTTTCAGCTGGAGATTCTAAAGTATATGAGAGGATCTTAGACTATAACAAGATAATAGAAGCGCTGGCTCTTCCTAGAAATCTTCCTGATACCAACCCTTACCGCTCCACCACCTGTGAGTGTTACTGCTTTTGTCATGTTTAAAGGTTTTATTGTGTATTTCATTTTGATTAGTATTTATTATTATCATATTTTAATATTCTCAGGTGATGTCACAACCCGTTTTGATGAAGTCTTCTGGTTTGGAGATTTTAACTTCCGCCTCAATAAAGCCAGAGTAGAGGTGGAGGCCATTTTGAATCAGGGTGTAGGCGCAGATATGAGCCCGCTATTACAACATGACCAGCTGTTGAAAGAAATAAAGGAAGGCAAGTGCAGAAATTTCAGTCCCGTGTAATTTATGCAGGTATTATGTCCCCTTTAGGTTCTTTGACTGATTTAACTGGATGAATCTCTTTGTGCTTTTGCAGGTTCCATTTTTAAAGGGTTTCAGGAAGCATCTATTCACTTTCCTCCTACTTACAAGTATGACATTGGTTGTGACGTCTATGACACCACCACAAAGCAGAGAACACCCTCATATACCGTAAACTTCGTTTTGCTTATTATATGCGAATATGTCACTATATACACTATATTAGTATTGTAGTTGATTTTTCCTCTTGTGTTGACAGGATCGGATTCTTTATCGAAACAGACAAGTAGATGACATTAAAGTGATCAAGTATACGTCTTGCTCGTCCATTAAGACATCAGATCACCGGCCAGTCGTCGGCATGTTTCAGGTCAAACTTCGTCCTGGTAGAGACAAGTAAGCAGCACTTGCAATCATTTCTGATGATTGGCTGTTGTCTCCCTACAGAACAAGCCATGTGGTCTAGTCAACTCAAGCAACTAACTCCGTCTGTTATCCTCCCTAGCATTCCCTTGGGTGCTGGCCAGTTTGACAGGAGCCTGTACCTAGAAGGAATCCGTAGGAGAATCACACGGGAGCTGAAGAAGAGAGAGGCAGCCATGAAAAACCAGAATAACAGCACAGTTTGCACCATATCCTGATCTATCGATGTGCGAGAGCCATAGGTTGCTAAAACTGATCATTTCAAAAACCGAGCTACTGACTTGGAAAGCTGGACTTTCAGGACCAAAGGATAACTCGGTACTACAGATGTCACGTTACTGATGTGCACAGTCCAGGGACCAAAAGACTGCAGCTGGATGTTTAGCAGCTAGTGTTGGAACTGTAAAATATGACTTTTTAAATCTATAAATTATACTGACCAGAGTAAATTAAGTTAACTGTACTGTACATCCATTATTCCTAATTCGTTTTTTTGTATTGTTTCATATTCTGCTATTTAACTTGCAAGCCGTAAGAGTCTGTTTTATGTATGGTTTCAATTGATAGTGTTTCAAGGCCTTGTTGCTCAACTTCTAATCTTTAACTGATAATGTAAACACCTCATACCAGTACCGGGTAGCTGACCTCCTGGTTTCATTGGGTTCCGGGTCTCTCTTTTACACAGTTTCTTAACAATGTGCTAACAGTGGTACTGCTTTTAAAAAGGAAACTGTACTGTAGCAGCATTACCAGCAAAATGAGGGATTATTGGTGTTAGCAGCTGTTTATTTATTGATTGTCATCGATAGGTGAATGTGGTGCGTCATGTAGAGAAGTTGACCTTTGGTTAAAATGTGTGCAAAATCTAAGTGAGGAGGCACAGACTATACTTGAGTTTACTGCCTTAACTGTTAACTAACAACAAAATTCAGCTTACTTGATGTAAAATGCGACATAGGGAACGACCATAGTATTGGTATTGCTTGCGCATGGATCTCAGTGACTGATGTTATAATAAGTCATGCATTCACATCATGGATTTCAGTTCTATTTGTACTGAAAGTGCCTGCGATCTTGCTCGTGATTGCCTCAGTGAGTTCAAATACATTCTGCTGTTTAAAACCAAATAATAGCCTGTTACAAATATTTGTTTACAATGTAACAATACAAAAACTGACTTGTTTTTGGTGTTATTTCTTACGATTTTGTTTCAAGCTCACATTTGGCAGCAAAAAAGTTATTAAAATTCAAACCAAGGAACATATTGGTGAATATTCATAGATAAAAAAAAATATTGAAAGCCAAAAAATAGAAAAGATCAAACTTTATTTTTTCCCAAGGGATGTCAGATTCACCCATTGCCACTATAATGAACAGAAATGGAAAAAATATAACTGTAAACTGAAGAAGTGCAAGGGAATAAAATAAATATGTTATTTTAGGGCAATAAAGGGGTAATGACAATAATTGGGTTGGGGGTCATGTTAACAGTGATTTAGCAAGAGCAGTGGGGCTTATGTATACTTTAGAGTCGACCATTTGTTGATGGGTCGGTTTTCACTGCTATGGAAAGTGCACAGTCAGTCATTCTGATTAAATATTTTACTACCTAAAACTAACTAAAAGATAAGAGTTTTATAGAGTGTTGTGAAAAGACAATGCTATGTAATGTGAGGAATTTCTTTCTGTTTTGCCCAGTTTTACACAAGAGCACAGCTCAAAAGCAAAGTCCACTTATTGAGCCAAAACGATAGAAATCACATGGTGGGTTCAAAAAATCATGCAAAAAAAAAAAAAAAAAAAAAAAATGAATGTGGGTGAGTGGAATTGAACAGCCATCAAAATCAGCATTTAAAATTCTCCACACAAAAATGAAAATACGGTCATTTACTCACTCTCATGTCATTCAAAGCCTATTTGACCCTCTTTCTTCTGCGTAACAGAAAATATGATATTTTGAAAAACATTGGGAACCAAACACAGCAACCTTAAGACATTAAGAAAGTCTACAGTTTTGGAATGACATGAAGGTGAATAAATGACTGTAGCATACATCACTATATAGATGAAATGCAACCACAGACAGTCCTAAGCATTGCACTTAAATTCCAGTTGAGAATAATATTTGTTGGTCAGTGCTCCTATTTGTCTCTAGATGGTGTCAGCCGTCGGTCCACTATCGGAACAGGCGGTATATGCGAGGCAGACGTCCATCTTTACTCGAGAGCGCGGCTTGAATGTCCTCGTACGAGGGCAGCTCCGTAAGATCTCCCAACGCAGCTACCGCAGGCTTACTACGCAGCATTTTCGCTGTAACTCTCTTGATGTCACTGGCCGTAACATTACCTAAAACAAAGAAATTGTTAATTGATCAAAAATTTGTGTTATATCTTTGTGGAAATCATGATACTTTTATTTAAGGATTCTTTCAAAAATGCTGCTCTTTTGAATTTCTTTCCATTCATTTGAAACATTATAAATGTCTTTACTGTTACTTTTAATTAATTCACTGCATCCTTGATGAATTTCTTAAAATGATTAAAATCACTGAACTAATCCTTTAAACTACCTTTCAAAAGTTTGGGGTCACTTTTCAAAAAACTTTTGTTGATAATTTACTCACCCCCATGTCATCCAAGATGTCCATGTCTTTCTTTCTTTCGTCAAAAAGAAATTAAGGTTTTTGATGAAAACATTCCAGCATTTTTCTCCATATAATGCACTTCAGTGGGAACCAAATGGTTCCTGGTCCAAAAGATACTTTCAGTACAAACTGCAAAGTGTTCAAAGGGCTTTAAATGATTGCAGACGATTCGTTGAATGAACCAAATGACTCGGAAAAAGATTTGTTCATTTTGATGAACGAGTTCGAACAGGAGAGTCACAAACGTGCGTTTGAACAGAGCAAGAGCAAGTGCGTTTGAATAGAGCAAGGTGAGCATTTGAGCTTTTAAAACTTAAACTTTGTTATTTATTTATTTATTAAATAAGTGGTCATTTCGCTTGATAAGACCCTTATTCATCGTCTGGAATCGTTTAAAGCCATTTGAACAGTTTGCAGTTCATACTGAAAGTGTCTTTTGGACCTTGAACCGTTTGGTTCCTAATGAAGTCCAGAAAGGAGAAGGAGAAAAGGAGAAAATCTGAAGGAGAAAATCCTGGAATGTTTTCATCAAAAACCTTAATTTCTTTTCGACTGAAGAAAGAATGACATGAACATCTTGGATGACATGGGGGTGAGTAAATTATCAGCAAAAGTTTTTTCAAAAGTGAACTACGCCTTTAAGTAAATTTACAAGCTAAATTAAGAGCTCATATAGACTTTACGCTGCAGTATCATCAACACTTACTGATAAGCTCACACAGCTCATGCGGGAGCTTCCTCTTGCCTGTCGCGAGTACTTGTCGACCCACGTCTTCAAAAACAACAGGTCGAGACTCCAGGTTCATCATGAGCATGGATTTCAGTTGTGTCTTGGCTCTTTCTAGCTCCATCTGCACAAGTGAGAGATTTGCAACAATGCAAAAAATAGCAACAAATTCAGAACGAGAAACAATTTGCGAAAGAAGTGCTTACGTCTCCTGCTGTCCCAGTCATCTGAATAAACTCCCTTGTAATGATCTCCACCATTTCTCGCACCTAAAAAGATGATGAGTTAAAAAAAAATACTGTGTATTGAAGTACTATTTATCACGTAAACCTAACTACAGTACCTGTCTAGGGTCTGCACTTGCATGGATACACAGAAGACCACTATCTTCATAGCTGTGGTGGTACGAAGTCGCATTGTACATCCAGTGATGCCTGTCCAAACGACAACAGACTGCTAAAAAAATGTTCACCATATAACGGTAGTTTCAGAGCATAAAGAAATGATGCCACACCTGTTGAGCACATTAAGGTAGAGACGAGTGAACATGCCTTTTCCTGGCCCTCCGGCAGAGAAGGACCCTCCACCTCCCATCATCATATTGAGGACTGCAAAGGGGATGAAGTCATCCTCCTATCAGTCAGTCACAAAAAAGACTTATATAAGCACACAACCAATCTCAGCAAGTGTGAAATTGAACTGATTTAATATGTGTAACAAACCAAAAAAGAGCAGCTCTCCAGCCCAATCATGATGTGCGTTAGTTCAGGAATGGGTGTCGGACCCAAACTCACGTCGGACATGTCCTTCTCCGTCTGATATGAGACAAAAAGCTTAGCTTTAGTAATTCGTGAATCTTTAAAATTCTGCTGCTCTTTGGGCCGTGACACACCATGCCGACAGTCGGCAATGGGTTAGTTTTTGTGGTGGTCAGGGCTGTCGGTGAGAGGGATCGCACTGATTGGCTGTTCGGGTTAGCGAAAGTGTCAGTACATGAAGATAGAAATAAATAAGTAATGATCAGCATGACTGATATTCAAAATGGTAAGCACTGCTTTGTTTAGTTTGTATATCTGCAGTCCCAGTTTCGGTTACCGTATTTGAAAATGACATATACACTGTTATTTCCTTGCACACAGGCGCAGAACGCACATGCTAGTTGGCAGTCGCTAGGGATGGGAATTGATAAGATTTTATCGATATCAATGCCACTAACGATTCTGCTTATCGATCTGATTCTTTAACGATTCTCTTATCGATTCCTGATAGCACTGTGTGGGAAAAAAGTAATCATATGCTTTTTCAGGGGGGAAAACAAGTTTTATTTGTTTTAAACCTTACACTTGACTAAGCAAACTGTACTTTTTATGTATTTATTTATGTAATAAATGGAAAGAACCTTATTGAAAAGTGTTATGATTAGCTATTCACCGATTATAAGTCCCGTGAGTTCAGTTGTTTTAACCATTCATTAAAACGAATCGGTTCAAATCATAGACTGGTTCAAATGAGTCATAAGTTCGCGAATTGAACGCGTCATCATCGGACGTGTGCGCGTTGTGCGATTATCCCGGCGGTTGGGACATCCCACAAGATGTGTGTCAAAGAAAACATTATCACTGGATCGTTTTTTTTCGTTTATTTGAAGTGTGGTTTGTCAGCTGAATGTGCGGAACGCTTTTCAGAGAAGATAATAAGGCAACGTAGGCCTATTTTAGCACAATTCACGGCCAGCGGTAATTCTGGAAAAACAAATCTCCAGATGCTGCACATGAAACTTTAGTCTCCGGACCTTACCATCGTGTCGATTATTTTGATTAATATGTGCGAGAGAGAGAGAGAGAGAGCAAGACAGCGCTTAGTTTTGAGACGGGGAAGCCTGAGAGAGAGAGCGCGCACACGTTCGGGGCACTCTCTCTCTCTCTCTCCCTGCTCGTTCAGTTTAACATGCGTGCTGTCACAAGCGCAGCGGTTCATCACTACAGAGAGAGACGGTTTTACTCACCGATCAAATAAGGCTTTGGCGGTACAAAAGTTGTGAAAGTTGGACAGTTGTGAAAAAATACAACAGGGACAATGGTTGAGTCAGAGCAGGAGCATCGATAAGAGGAATCGTTAACGTCGAAGGCATACAATATCGATGGATCATAAAACTTAGAACCGGTTCTCGAGTGGAACCGATTCTCGATTCCCATCCCTAGCAGTCACCTGTAGTTATTTTGGTGTCTTCAGGTGCAGCTTTTAGGCACAGATCCAGGCAATGGGAGGCGACAAAACAGTCGGCTTTTCCTTACTGTTAGTTCTTTGACTTCGGCTAGGTGTGTCACAGCCTTTAAAAAGGTGCTCACCTTAACAATGCCGCCCGTGTATTGTGCTACAGACAGGTCGACGTTGGCAGGTGTGCTCAAGCCCCATACAGGTTTAACATTTAGGAGATACTTCCTGGCACACTGAACAAGCTGTTCATGTTCAATCCCAACCCCGGCCAGCACCATGCGCTCCGGGCAGTAATAGCTCTGCAGGTACTTATGAAGGAGCTTCTTGTCGATCTTGTCAACATTGTTGGCAGGGCAGAAGCGAGGCAGGCCCACGGTGTTGCCCCTGTATGCTGCCTAAACATTGAAGAGACAACAAAATAAGACTTACAAACTCAATTCAATGATCTACAGTAAGGTATTGATATTTGTAGAAGTGGTCATACTGCATGAATCATTTCTGTTAGTAAAGGCTCCGGGTCAGGTCTCATGTTCAGATCCTCCAACTCAAACCGAACAGCCATTCTGGTCATCTCAATCTCCTCATCTGAAGAAAATATTATAAAGTTACATTACCAGTCTTTTTTTTTTTAATAAGTCCCAAAAATACAGTAAAAAATATTCAGAAATTTTATTACAATTTAAAATAACTTTTGTATTTTAAGATGTAATTTATTCCTGTGATGGCAAAGCTGAACTAGTGTTCAGTGTCACATGATGAAAGAAAGTGATATGTGAAGGCCAACACGTGTGTGTAACTCATACTCAGAATTTGTCCTCTGCATTTAACCCATCCAAATAAGTCCACACACATAAGGAGTAGGGAACAGACACCAGACAGACGCGCTCAGAAATTCTTTCTAACAAATAAAGTTGAAGAAATATCCTATAAAATTATTCAAAGATTTTATCCAGTTAAATACTTTTTTAAAGAAATTTAGAAATGATATCATAACGTCTCCTTGTTTTGATAGATTGTTTACTGCTTGTATGTCTTGACTTGTTCTGTTTATTAACATTGCATTAATAAAAAAACAAAAAACAGACAGACGCGCAGTGGGCAGCCATTTTTCTGTGGCACCCAGGAAGTGATTGGGGGGTTAAGGCCACAACTGTCGACTGATCCTTTAAAAATCATTCTAATATGCTGATTTGATGCAGTTATCAATATTATTGATGCTTAATACCTTTTAATAAAAGTTATTAATGTTTTACATACTTTTGTGGAAACCATGATACATTTTTTTAAAGGGGTCATGAACTGGCTTTTTAAATTTCATTATATTGTTGACTGAGGTTCGCTTGGTTTTTACATTCAAAAACATCAAAATGAATAAGTAATAGGCTATTTTTGAGCCTAGCACCAAAACGCTCGGTTTTTATGGGCGTCTCGCACTGAAGACTTGGAAGTAAACGTCCACTGCTGTGAGTGGAGAACAGTTTTGCATTATAATGAGTTTCGACTCAACCGTCAGTGTTCTGAAAATGTCCGATGTTGTAAAATGGCAACCGGAATGATTCGCCCATACATGTTCGACCCAGAGTCTGTGTGTTGCACAATTCCTGTCGGATCCAATATAGACGACACAGCACCGTTCTTTACTGTTAATCGGTCTAAAATCCTAAAGTCTTGTTCACAAAACAATCCTCAGTGAAATGAAGCGAACAGATGGACATGTTTTACCTCATCAGCTGGAACGTCATTAAAAATAAAGTTTATCCATGCAGTCCTATTGGAATCCAGAGGAAGCTTATGCATCGACTGTCTTCTTCCACAACCAGGCACTGCACAATATTTTGTATTACTTGGTAGCTCGATCTGGTTTGTCATCATGAGGTAGGCATCTATGTTATTTAGCTATGCATGTAATGCGCGAATCGTTGGGTGGGGCTAAACCGGCCGTGTTGAAGTAGGTGTTGATCTTCTTCTGCGGGGGCGGTGTGTTTTATCCTCTTTGACGTCATAGTTCCCTTAGTGCATACTTTGAAAAACAAATCGATTGCAGAGCCTGGTGTCAATAAAAGCTTTTATTGGACTAACAAGGACGTTTTCTGTTCTGAAACTTACAGGATATTCTTGTAATATGAGGACCTCTTAGATGTCAAAAGCTTGAGGAAAATTTGATTTCTCAGTTCATCACCCCTTTAAGGATTCAGGATACATTTTTTTTTTCAGAAACTACTGACACTAAGGCTACATTCACACTGCAGGGCTTAATGCTCAATTCCGATTTTTTTGCAAGGCCGTTCACATTTCCAATTAAATGCGACCTTTTGTGATCTCCTGTGTGAACGTGAAATGATCCAGAAGTGACCCGCATGCCCAGAAGAGTAATCAACGGTCCCAGACGTCACTTGTTGTTTGCAGAATAGTTCTTTTTTTTCATATGTTGCGAGCTTTTGTTTTATTATTATTATTGCCACAGCCCATATACAAACACAGACAATAATTATTTTATCGACGGGCAGTTTGCACATAAATGTAAGATTTTTCCGATCCTCACCGACCTCGTCATAAAACCCGTTTAAATGATAGTGCGTGTCCGCGGCGCTCCTTGCTTTGTCACCGGCGGCCGCGGTGCGACACTGGTGGCTGGTGTTGCCAGATTGGGTGGTTATTCGCTATATTTTAAGGCAAGTTCACATGTGTTTTAGCCAGGTTTTCGCTTGGAAGGCTCTATATCTGGCACCCTACTGTACAAAGTTATACTGACAGAGAGCGCACGTTCACATACACCAGAATGAACGTGTTCACAGTAATGTTCATCAGGCAGTAATACAGTATGTTTATTTCGGGCGAACGTGAATAATATGATACGCGAAAATATGAACGCGTTCATGCACTATCGTTCATTGAACGCGTTCAGGCACAACACTGGGGAAGAGACACGTCTGCAGCAGCCCATAACAGTGCAGAAACGCGTTGGAGTTAGCGTGCATTGGCTAGCTACAGGTGCGTGCAATGACGTGCGGGTCGGATATATGTGACCTGACCGTTCAGATTGAAGTCGCATTTCAAAAGATCGGATACATATCGGATTTAGACCACATACCCAAGTGGCCTGGGTCGCATTTGAAAAGATCGGATCTGTGTCGTTCAGACTGTCATGAAAAAAATCAGATACAGGTCGCATAGGGGCAAAAAAATCGGAATTAGGTCGTTTCAGCCTGCAGTGTGAACGTAGCCTAATAGATTTTTATTTAAAACATAATAATAATAATAATAAGTTCCCCTATTATGCAATTTTAAAGGTTCCTAATTTAGTTTTAGAGGTCTCCTACAACAGGTTTACATGCACCAAGAGCCTACTCTGCTCTGATTGGTCAGACGGTGTCGTCTGTTGTGATTGGTCTACCTTTACAGCGCATGTTGGAAAATAAATGTCTATTACCATTACTGAAGTTCAGCTCTGGACAGTGTTGCCAGATAGGGTGGGTTTGAATTTGATTTTGTGGGTAAAAATTGTTTTGGGTTGGTGGACAAAATATGTGCTGGTTTGGGCGGGGTCAGTTCAGCTGCTGTATATTCAGTGTGATTGCTATGCCAAAGTAGCATAAATATATATTAAGTTGTATCTACAATAAGAGTGAGAGAGTGCCTCTTAAAGTTTTGCATTATGTTCAAGAAATCTTCAAGAAAGTCGTATTGGTTCTGTTTGAAGTAAAAGCACAACACAAGTGATGTTTGAAACCAGTCCAATCTGGCAACACTGTCCGGAGCTAAAGTTCATTATTATTGTTGTTAATTTTCCGAACGCGCATTATGCAAATTTGTAGGCATGTAGGTTCCAGAGGTGAGAATGGAATTGCTGACGACTCGTTTCTGCAGTTCAGAATCTACTCTTTTTTGGGGGGAGGCAATTTTTATCGTGCACTTTGATGTTTAAAACTTTGCAGACTGTTACATACACAAACAACTATATTACACAATGCATAAAAGGTATTATCTGAAAAAGCATAATAGGGGCACCAATAATATTTCACGATTTACTGTTTTTACTGTATTTTTGATAAAATAACTGCAGCCATGGTGAGCAATAAGAGACATCTTTCAACTAAAAAATCCTATCTTTTGGCTGGTAGAGTCTCTTTAACCCTTTTAAAAATTAAAATAATCAGATGTTTTCCAAATACTCACCAAGTAAACGAGGCTGTAGAACTGCATCTGACAGGAGGTTCACCACAGTTTCCAGACCCTTCACTTCAGCTGAAACCGCATACATTGTTGTGTCTCTTTAAATGACAGAAAGAAATAAAGCATGAGGTAAACAGAAAAGAATCAAAACAGCATTTGAAATGCAATTCACTTTGGGCTAAAATAAAAATAAATAAATGCAAGACCTGGATGTTTGGCAGTCACATATGCCTCCATGTTTCTCAAGTGTTAGGAGAATTTCATCTTTACTTCCAAACTGGGCTGTAGACTTACAGTAAAGAAGAATGAGTTGGTTTGTGCACTAAAAATCAAAACAGCATCAAAGCTATTTAGTGAGTCCAATTCATAATCATAATAGACTTACAGAAAAGGAAAGCTTTTCCAAAAAGTGTGCAATTCCACTGGGATATTTAGCTTCATGACGTGAACCTGAATTTACTAAAACTAAAAACAAACAGGAGAAATAAAACATTTGGTATCTGGATCAGCTCATTAGAATCAAACAACAGAGTATCTGCTGCACATTTTACTTACTTCCAACCGTACAGAATTGACCAAATTTGTTCTGCGATGCAACTTTGAGTCCGTTTTCTAAGGTGGTGATTTTAGTCTCGTGTTTCTCATGGCCGTCCACAGAAGCAAAGAGAGGTTTGGGGATCCCGGGCAGCGGTGTGGACAGGGACACATTCGGATACGCACTGCCACTGCTGTAAGGTCTACATACTGCGATGCCATACCTGCAACACACAGACACTTAGCAATAATCATATACTTCAGATGCCCACAAACAACTTTGAAGAGACGGCGCCATCTCCTGCGAAGACTTCAGATGACGCAAACTCTGAATCAACATGCACCAATGCTACATTTTTACGTCATAATCATTTGTTAACAAACAAGTATTCATTACTTAAATGTGCAGTAAACCCCATTGTTTCTGCATTACATCATTACATTGTTTAAATTAATACATTTTTAGCTAACTGTGATTTTGTATATGCACATTTCTGAAATACATAACTTGGACAGTTACCTGATAACAAAACACTCTAAATTGTAATATGGACTCATGCACATTATGTAAAGCTGCTTTGAAATGATATGTATTGTGAAAAGCGAAACGTGAATTGAATACTGACAGTAACTTACAGTAACCAAGTAACTACTTTGCTTTAACGGGCATCTCAATAATTTACAACTAAGGCAAATCATGAGCAAAAATAATAAATAACAACAACTCCACACTGGCTATTGTAGGCAAATATTTGCTGTCAATTCAGTTTAATTAAGTTACCGAAGCGCCAGGGAAAGCACGCGAGATTTCGAAGTTTATCACATGCACATTACCGCTATAACGATTTTACAAAGTAGACAGAATACCTAACACAAAAAAAAACATGTGGCAACGGCTCTATACATAAGACACTCTTCATTTCAGTTTCAGTGAGTAAATAAGTAACACATTAGACCAAACCTCTGCGCTCGACTCCATCCCCTCAATCTGGACATGTGAGCAGCCATGTTGGATTCTATTTGACCATGAACCTTACCCGGAAATGATTATTAGACACTTCCTACTCCACTTTCTGTGAAATGTTGCTGGCTGGTTGCTGGCTGGTAGCAATGTTGCCAAGAAAGAAAAAAATAAATAAATAAATAATAATAATAATAATAATAATAAACGTTATCTAAATGCTGTCCACAAAATAAATCTACTTGTTATAATTTTATACTCGTATAAAATTTAATAAATTGTAATTTATTCATTATAGTTATAAATTACCAAACATATACATTTAATGAATTGCTTTCTTATGAACCATTATGCATTTCATAATATTTACTGTTTATATTTGGCTGAAAAGCTATTAACCTTTTAACTGTCAACCCCCTTTTTGAGAACACATGAAATGTACAATCCAAACGTATATGGTTGTAACTGAAGTATGCTTTGGGATATAGACCTAAATCTAAGTTTGGTCTTGTTTTAAAGAAGACACTGAGCAGATTATTTCTGAAGAGAGAGCTATGGAAGTTTAAATTTACTCTAAATCAAAAGTAGCCTACTGTACTAAATATTTATGTTTAATAATGATAGCTAGCTAATTAATGATGATTACTAAAAATATGTGGTATGAAATAAATTGTATGAAATAAATTGTATGATTTCAACTGAGCAATAAAGGTGGTATATAGAGGTTACACACACAAACAACTGAAGAATTATTTAAAAAAAATAAAAAAATAGGTAAGGGCTAGTCGTAAGGGCTATTGTTAAAAAAATCTAAAGAATATAAACCAATGTTAGATTCATGCCTAACATTAAGTAAACCACATTACATCGAAAGGCTTTCACACCAGTGTTCTTTCACAAAAGTTAACCTAAAAAGAGCTTTGTAGAACAGTGTGTCCTTACAGCTTGTATTGAGACCAAAATAAATGGTGCATGAGAATTGGATTGATTTCTAAATGCAGGCATCAGCTCTAAGTGCTTTTTGTCATGCATGTGCGGGCCACACAAGAATCAGTTGATTGAAAAAAGTGTGCAACAGCTTCTACATTTAGAGAAGGATGTTTTCAGTGCATCTGGGTCTTATTTTGTTGACCATGTCTTTTATACCACAAATGAACTTTTCATATGAGCTTCAAGATACAATTCACACTCTGAGGGAGGAGAATGCGTACTTACATCACAGACTGAAAAACCTCACGCAGACACTGAGAGAGCTGAGGAAACTGCTTCTGGATCACTCGCATGGTGAGAATAATGTCTAAATGTTCATAGCGACCTTTGATAATAAATATGAAAGTATGATGTTTGTATGCAATTTTCTATTTTTTTTTTAAATCATTTTTTCTGCACTTTATTAAAAGTGTTTATGTCCACACAGCGTCTACTGTGGATCATGATAGTGACCAGATACATGCATGGAATGAATGGATTAAGAATGGTAAGCTGAAAAGATTTCTCACGTTATGTTGCAATGTGTGATGAATTGTATTTGCTGCTGACATGTGAAGTGAATCAGTGCAGTATATTATAGTGTCCATTGTTAACATGAATGGGCTTACAAACAAGTAAAACCTGAAAAATGAAATTATTACTAATTTCAAAAGTAATATTATTACTTTACTTATTACTTAATTAGTTACACTAGTTATATTACTTTTCCATTAGTAAAACGCATTAGGCTACTGCCCAATATGTTATAGTCTGTAAATGTTGTATCAAAGCAGACTGGCCCTTAAATTATACAAACAGATATTGTATGATGTTTTTCAGGTCTCAGCGCAGAGACTCATCTCATGTTAGAACAAGCTTTCTGCTTGCCACATCTTCATGCCAGAGCTAATTTATGTTTCCCACAGGAAATTCTTCTGGTTCTGTCAGGTCTCATTTGGATTTGGATTCTTCTCATGTAGATATGGACACAATATTCAAATCCAACAGGAAAGCACAGGCTAATTTAAATTTGTAAATATTAATGTCAAGGTTTTAATTGTTAACATTATTACTGTTAATACTGTGTGCAAGAACAAATTTGTTTCATTAATGTTATATGTTAACTAATGCATGTTAACAGACCCTATTTTGTTATATAAATAAATGAGTAATGCTTTAACATTTTATATTATCATCTCAATTGAATAGCAATTTCCTTGATTAGTCCATTAACATACTGTAACATCAACATTTTACATTGGGTCGATTTAGGTCACATAACTTTGAGAACCAATAACTTACTTGATTATGAAGCTTGGATATAAAATCATGTCAGGGACGAATAAATGAGATTCACTTGTGAGAGACTTTATCCCCTGGTTTCACGGACTGAAATGCATGTTTGAGCTGTAAACTTGCACTTAAAATATCGTAAAATATATCAGTGCCATTGTTTTGTTTCAAGATGCACTCAAGTAATGCTTTTTTTCCCTAAGACGCTTTAAATGGCTCAATGGGCTCTCACAGCGGTATTTCCGGTGAAGGATTAAGGATGCTCGATACTTCCGCCGATCGTAGAGTCCAATGCAATACCGAGAATTTATATTGAATTATATTCCATGGTTATACTAAAGAAACGTTAGTCACAAAAACAGATAAAACAGACACCCCTCGTTGTGTTTATGCTTTTTTTTTTAAATTATATTAAATAAATTTAACTATATATAAAATTACATCTAAACGTATCATTTCAAAGACTGGAGGACAGTAAATTTTGAAGACTCTGCATAATCCCGTTTTCCCCGGTTTTCCTCCGCTTTAATCTCCACAACCGGAAATGGACGAGCATCCTTGCGTCAAATGTGGAATTTATGCGTGCATATAGCCCATTGAACTATCCCAAGACGTCATCAAACTGACGCTTTTGACCATTAGTCAACATCCGACGTTTTAGGGTATCCTTTAACGTCAGTTAGATGACGCTATCTAACCCTACCCCAGACCTACCCGCGTCATCTAACTGACGCCCTAGGATATCATTATCTAACTGACGTTAAAGGGTACCCTAAAACGTCGGATGTTGACGTATGGTCAAAAGCGTCAGTTAGATGACGTCTTGGGATGAAAATGTGTTGGAACTAAAGCCTAATCCTCGTTTAATCTAAGCCCTGTCTGTGAAACCGGGCTGGTATTGAGCTGAGTGTGTACACTGTGAATAATGACTAAATAAACAGCACATAACACTTGATTATGTGATGATTTTGCTGTCTTGTCATTTTTATTAGTTGTTTGTCAGACATATGTGGATTAAATGAAATCCACGACAAGTCCTTCTGATTGAAAATGTAAATAAAGAATGAAACCACAGCTTGTGGTCCTGCCAAAGATGTTTTTTCTCTGTTGATTCTGTTTCTGTTCATCACATGAAGAGGTATAGCTTCTCGCTGATAATAACTGTAGCAACATGAAATGATTTAGTGCAGACTTTGTGTGTTTGATGTTCCACACTGCAAATATCACAGTAGCCAACAGAACTGGCCTTTGTTCAGTTAATTAAAATCACCCTCTTGCATAGATTAGAAATCAGGCTATTTGTACTTTAATTTACATCTGATTGTGCTGAATTGATAAAAGAAATGAAGCTGATTTACATTTGCAAAGACTGAAACCCATGGTAGTTGATAACTTTCTATATTCCATAAAATCAATATTTTTGTTTCTGCTACTGACTGTTTACATTAAAACTTAAGATCAGATTCATAGATTAATTCAAACGTTAATTAATAGTAAATGTTATGGTCTTTACTGAAACTGAGCAAGTTAACATTTAGTACTTAAGGCCTAAAATTTTGTTCCCTTTCCGTGATTTTTTTAACCAGCTAGTCTAATAGTGTAAAAGTGTTTCAATAAGCCAATTTTTAAGCATAATTCCCACCCCCAAAAAAATACACAAATATAAAACATGTGTATGTAACACATCACTATTTTTTAAGTGATTGGTATTTTAAGCTAAATATATTTTACGGTTTTAAATATATCATATGGTATAATATAATTAATCATGCCACATGCAACCAAACACATACAGGTGTGAAATGATTTATGCCAATTTGTACAACAAACGCTATTAGACTTGTGGACACCTTTTATGAATAACCATCACGAGGGAATTGAAACACAATTGTTCTCATTTTTCTCAAACTGCATGTTTTAGTTTTATATTTGTGGCCTCATTCATTTTGCACGGTGTCTGAACACATGCAGAGTGGTGCTTAGTCCTCTCGTATTGTTCCTGGCTGTGGAGGGGTGGTGCTCTGCACTCCAGGTTACGTGACACAGCCCATCTGTGTGTATGTGTGTCTGCTGCTCCATCATTAGATCAAGCCTGTTGCATTGATGAACCAGAAGACACACATTGGCAATCATTCACTGACAGAGATGCTGCACTGAGGCTTAACACTTCTGCTCTGCATGGGTAAGTACTGTATTTTTGCAATTGTTAAAGGCAAGGCAATTTATTTAAGCGCAATTAAAAAACAACATTTAGCTGACCAATGAGCTGTACAATTCTTAAACATATGCAAAAGGCAAACATACAGTACGCACAAATATACAACACAGACGTCTGTCTATTCAACCTAAAATGACTGATTTTGTACAATGCTGTGTACAAGCATCAATAGACTAGTTTTCAGAGACTCAATACATATGAAGCCTCCACTTGGTACTGTAATGTAATCATTTTTCATGTGGATGTACAAATATTGACATGCAAATACATTATACAATTAACAGTACAACTAAAATAACTGTTTACAGCTATGAAAAGGATATTTTTGTTCAGTTTCAATATCAATGAAAACGGTCACGCGTTCTTTGAAAAATTCACAATATCATTGGTGAAAGAGATTTACTCACTGTCTACCTGGAATATAAATGGATTCATAATTCGTGTCAAGCAGTCAGTGCAAGTCAGATGCAAAAGATTGAGTTAATGGATTAAGTGATTGAATTCATTTCAGTTCAGTTACTTTTCCAGTAAGGTTTTCAAATAAGTACAAGCAAGTTATTTTGTTTTTCTATTGATTTTCTACTTTCCTGTCCACAATTTGAGAGTAATCAGGAGTAAGGTGCAGAGCTGTTGTGTGTGCTGTGTATGATGGACAAAGGGGGTCTCCAACCCGGCTCCTGGTATACCATCCTTCAGAATTTATCTCTAACTGTAATCAAACCTGAACTAGCTAATTAAGGTGTCTATGTTTATTTTATTTTTATATTACACTGTTAAGTGTTTGTGGTTTTAACAGTGAAAGAAAACAAAACTGAAATCATACATAAACACAAAGTTTACGTATGATGAAGAAATGTAATAGATCTAATCGTACATTTGATGAACAAGTCATTGTATAATTTACAGTGAAAAAAACGCAAATTGACATTCGAAAAATTCCATGCATGACAGTTTACATTTTACCGGTATGTATTTTCGTTGATATACAGTTTCTTCTTCTTTTTTTTTTTTTTTTTTTTTTTTTGTTTAATGTTACATCGAATGTTGTTAAATACTCCTAAGCGGTGAGCAGCCGGTAACAAGAAGTAGTCGAAGAAGAACGTCGTCATCTCAGTTCTCGCGCATGCGCCCATAAGGAAGTAATGGAATAGTCGAATAAAGTCGTTATTTATGTTTTTTTTTTTGCACAAAAAGTAGTCTCGTCGCTTGATAAACTTATAATTGAGCCGCTGTAGGCACATGGAATATTTAAACATTTTCTTTAATGACTTTATGGGCCGTCAAGTGCTAGTCCCTTAGGCAGTCTATGTAGGAGTGATCCAGCTCTCAGATTTAATCAAAAATATCTTCATTTGTGTTCCGAAGATGAACGAAGGTCTTACAGGGTTGGTACAGGATGGGGGTGAGTAATTAAAGACTTAATTTTCATTTTTGGGTGAACTAACCCTTTAAATGTTTTGGGGTTTTTTTTTTTTTGCAGTCAACGGGATGCAAAGTTATGCTATAAGGAATTTCTATAAAATTACATGATGTGATATATTTTACCTTTTTTAAGCAATGTGGAAGCAAAATTTCTAAATATATTATATAAAAAACTTATACAGCCATGTCTTTTTTTAATTATATAATTAGCATCAAACAAACAATGTAGGCCTAATTCTTATTCACAGTTATTAAAGATTAAACGAGAAGACTGAAAAAGTATCACTTAGGTGGCGATGTACAAAAGAAGAAGAAAAAAAGATTATAGAGCTCTTTTTCTTAGCATCCATTTCCATGGTGACCTGATTCTTCAGCCCATTCTCACCCCCAAGGCGTCACTTAACTGACGCCTTGGGAAGCATTTGGACATGCTTCAATATCTGACGCTTTAGGCGCCCTTTAGCGTCAGTAAGATGACGCCCTAGGATCGCGTGTACCCTACCCCCACCCCACACCTAAACCTAACTGCGTCCTCTAACTGACGCTTTCCTTTAGCGTCAGTTAGATGACGCCTTAGGATCGCGTCATGTAAGTGACGGTAAAGGGCGCCTAAAACGTCAAATATTGAAGCATGGTCAAAGGTGACGCCTTGGCGTGAGAATGCGTTGGATTCTTCGATCTGTTGAGAATGTCTTGTATGTTCACCGTTAACATACTCTGGGTAGACGGTTTCTCCCAGATGCGATTTTGGAACCGACATGCCCTGAGTAAGGTTGGTTTAGGTTACTCAACTGAGAGTTCAAGGCATTTGTGAAGGTAAGTTAACCTTGCTTGCTGGAATACCACCCCTCAGGAGCAGGGTTGGCCATAGATATGCCTATCAGTGATGCGCGGGTCAATGTATAAACAACCCGCAACCGACCGACGTTTTCAGCTACCCGCCCGCAACTCGGACCGCAAAAAAAAGTAAAAAAAAAAATTGTACCCGACCCGCTTCCTGACCGCATTTTTTTAAAGTAGTAAATGCTCATCGGAGCGTTATTGGGCCATATAGACGTGTAACAACACAGCATCGCAAGAAGACGTAGGCCTACACATAACAAAGGCAAAGCCAGCACTTTGGTCATCATCTTTCATTATTATTTTAGCAAATGTCTCCCACACTTTTACTCTTTCTATTTGTGTATTTGCGGAGCTTCCACTCCCCAGTCTTCACCTTTTCTCTTGCCGCCTCCATCTCTCTGCAGACTGTAGTGATCATGGCCGGTTCGTGAACGAATCGTTCTTTTGAACCGGTTCTTTTTAGTGAACCGGTCGAACCAGTACACTCGAACTGAATCGTTCGAAACAGTTCGCGTCTTGCGTCAGTGCTGATCCACAAGTTACTAAAGTTACTCACTTTCAGACATGCCTGACAGTCGCCTCCGAATCGAAATAAATCAATATCCTGAATTATATTTTACTCCAGTAACTCCAACAGTTCACTGAACCGAGACATGTTGCTGCCACTGTTGAGAGAAGTGATCAGCACGAGCAGCTGATACTGCTACCGAACGCACAGGGACAGCGGTTCTCCAATCACTAGTATAGAACCGAGAACTGTTTAGACTGAGCTTGTGTGTTATCTTCGTGCCAGTTATTCAGCCAATAATGTGTAGGGCTGTATATTTCATCAAAAACTGTGTCTAGTACTATATACAAATGTTTAATTGGCATCTTTTTTCAAACGACCCGACCGACCGCGACCCGAATATCATTAAAAACATTTTTGGATGACCCGTAACTGCGGGTAACCGCGGGTGACCGCAGGCACCCGCTCATTTCGGATCAACCCGCGCATCACTGATGCCTATATAAAGGCTAGACGTGTTACGGTGGAGTTTCCATCGTCATCAAAGTAATAAAAATAAATCTTTTATTTATTTTTTTTAATTTTTTTTTTATTTAACAGTCAGACATACATACAAACAAACCAACATAGTGCAGTAGTGAGCAATCTTGTAAATCCATAATTCCAGCAGTGACAAGAGTGATTTAAGTGTTTGATCTAAGTGTGAATGTGAGCAGGTGTGAGTGTGGGTATGTGTATGTGTGGGTATGCGTAAACAAAGTAACCATTTATTATTTATTACCATTGTCATTACAATCACCATCCCACTCCCCACTACCATCATACTGCCCATATTGTGTTGGTAGATTTTTATTTCCAGCCTTCCGCCTATGTAACAATTGCCATTGTCAATCCTGCATAAAATAAAATATGATATAATACGATAATATAATATATAAGATAATATAATATAAGATAGCCTTCTTGCGGCGGCCATCTTGTCACAGACAAGCTGATGTAAGATGAGTGGTCAGCACGAACATAAATACTATTATCTCGTTAAAATCTTGACGGATTTACAAACGGTTTGGTTTCTTACAAACGTTATTAACGTGGCTATAATTATCTTGATGATTATTTATTTATACACTTTTTATTCATAAGTATGCAGTGTCATAACTACATCTCTGACGTTTAGAACAAAACAAACCGTTTGAAAATCGGTAGAAAATTGAGCAAGTTATGGTCATTTAAATAGTACATGTACCATTAACACAATGTTACGAGTGAGCCAGCTACCTGTGACAAGATGGAGACGTCAAGTGCAGACGTCGACCTCCATTGGCCAGCAGCGTGGACGACATATCTAGCCTTTATAGATATCTATGGGGTTGGCTACCATTGTTCTAGACTAACTGATCAGAAATTTACTCATCTCACTTGCACAAAAACAGATTCACTGTTCCTCAAAATGATTAAAAACAGTGTTAACTTGAAACATTACACAAACCTGCTGTAATTAATGTTAAATTACCCAAATATACTTTATGTATTTAAACCTGCTGACCTCTGATGGTCCAACCTCTGATGGTCCAACTTAAAGGAGCCGTATGCAAGATTGTGGCCAAAACTGGTACTGCAATCACTTTCAACTGTTTCAACTTTCAACTGTTTTACTGTGGAGTGGTGTTACTATATCCAATAAAAAAGAATTGATCATCTTTTTTTTTTATTTGCTGAGAGTGACCCTGTCCTAAATGGATCCATAAACACTTGCGGTCTTATATGAGTCCACACTTCTGTGGCTTAAGGAAGAAGCCTTTGCCTGCTGGCAAAAGTGTGCATCGATGGCGAATATCGACTGCAAAAGAGCACCCTTCTGAAATTGGGACACCCTACGATTTCATGGACATAACAGATATGTGCATGATAGCCATTGTAAGTCCACAAGAACCAAAGTCATGCAAAAGTAACGTAACATTACTTCCATGAAAAATGAACAATTAACGCAATAATACTTTTTTTAGAGAGTAATGCAATATTGTAACATTACTTTTAAAAGTAACTTTCCCCAACACTGGTTATCAGTCAGTAAGTCTACATTTATAGATTGATATATATATATATATAGATATAAAAATAATATTCTAAAGTTTTCTCTTTACTCTTTCCACCGTACCCATATGTCTAATGCCAGACAAATTAAACGCCTTCTCTCGAGTGCTTTGGTTGTATTTGTAAGGGGATCGAATTTTAAATACGTTAATGAATTGCTAAACTGCTTCTTCATTTAATGGGGTGTTGTTCGGCTAAAGAAAACACACCCCCGGCTCCTGGCATTAGATCCCATTAGCTCACCCACCTGCTGTCTATGGCCAATGCCAGATGAGTCATAAGGCTGAAGCACTCATTCATGGGATTTCTGTTTGCCTCGGAGTACTCAGGTTGACAGCCCTATAGACTGGACCGTCTAAAAATGTTAAATGTAACAATAAAATTGATTACAATAGTAACAATATTATGGATCTATGACATGTAGAGCACATTAAAAATAACTCAGATGCACAGCACAAAATATGAAGCAATAACAAACATAATACTGACTCTCTGTTGCTCCCATTTGTTTCTTAAAGTGCCCCTATTATGCTATTTTAAAGTTTTCCAATGCTGTTTTGGAGTCTTCTACAACAGGTATACATGTATCAAAGATCAAAAAATGTATTTTTCTAATAATTTCTCATAATATACATTTGCACATCACCAGATTTTCAATGATTCTCAAACGACACATCAGATTAATCAATCTCTCTAAATCAGAGGTCTTCAACCCTACTCCTGGAGGCCCACTGCCCTGCAGAGTTTAAATCAAACCTACTTCAGTCTGTGATTTTCAAACAATCCTGAAGAGCTTGACTAGCTGGTTCAGGTGTGTTTGAGTAGGATTGGAGTAAAACTCCAGGAAAGTGCAGGGAATTGGGCCTCCAGGAGCAGGATTGAATACCTATGCTCTGTATCAATCACTTCTTTCCACAAGTTGCTGTGCTATGATTGGCCAGACAGCTCAGTCTGGTCAATTTAAGTTCTTTGGTCTGTTGTGATTGGTCTAACGTGTGTGTTGAAAACAAAACCGCCCATTGCCATAACAACATCAGCTCTGCGTGTCCTGAGGCTTTCTACACCATAAACTAAAGACAAACAATGTAATGAACAATGACGTCAATAGAGTGCCGAAGTGATGACATCACTTTGTAGGACAACTTGTAAGTTAGCGTTGCATGGGTTCCCTCGATTGAAAAGCTATGCATTTTCAGCATAGACTTTTGGAAAATAAGATCTGTTTTCAACAAAGAGTTGTGACCCTTATACGTTTTGTCTATCAAGATAATCTTTAAGTTAATCCAAAATTTATACATTTTGAAGCCTATATAAAGTTTTTAAAAAACACAAGCAGACACAATAAAGTTTATAAACCAAAAGCAGGTTATAACTGTGTGTTTTATGTCATAGATCAAAATGTGAAAATATTTAGAGGCTTTGTTCACCACAGACTTTATTTCAGGCGATTTAGCAACAACCCATTCAAAAATCCCGTAGACTTTAGAGCGAGGGAACCGGGAGTGATAAAATGCTAACTCACTTTTGAGTTTTGCCCTACAAAGTGATGTGATAACTTCGGCACTCTATTGTACCATATTGGGCTTGGGGGCATAACGTCACGACTTTAGCGCCACAGTGGCTGATGGGAAAAATCTTCATATTGTGAGGCCACTTGTTATGATGCGCCGAGGAATTTTTAGTCATTGGAAGAACCTGTTGTGGATGCAATGTCCTTTCACAAGGACAAAACAATAGACAACAAACTTTGTTTTCTGGCCTGATATGGCCTCAAAATATGGCGGCGCCCTCTTGTTTACGTACCAGAATGCACCGCTGATGAAACACTGCGAAACACAGAAACGTACGATTTTTCCCATCCTCACCGACCTCGTCATAAAACTTGTTTAAATGATTTTTCAACATCACCAGTGTTGACCCATTCTGAGTAATATTTTTTTTGTGTATGAATAAATGGAAGAAGCAGAAGACTGCTCCAAAACAGAACATTTTAAACAGATTAATCCAAAATAATTCCTTTATACATAATCACTTGATTATTTTTTTGTGTGGCCTGCAAACATAATTTGCTGTGTAGTGTTGGGTGTAACACATTAAATAATTAATGTACTGAGTAATTAATTACTGTAAATTTGCTTTGCCCTTGAAACGTATAGTAACTGATTGCTCTTAATTTCTTTACGGTAATTCAGTCACAGTTACTTCTGAAGTAAATGGCATTAAATACTGTATGGAATATAGAGCAATTCTATATATTTTACTATGGATATCTTCATGACACTGAACACCCTAATATCCTGAGAACTTTAATGTCTGTAGAGAAATATAAGCATATTTACAGCATCATATCATCACTCATTTCTGCCGTGCACTGGCCATATTAGGGAAGCATTAAACCAAGACCGCCCTACATGGACATAGTAGCAATGAAAGCTTATGTGCTAGGGTACAAACCTTTCCTTGCAAGCTTTCTAACTGATCCTCTAAGTACAAAGCGCTTTTGCTCTTTCATGTTACGATCAGTAAAAGGAGAGTTTGCTGCTGTGTGGTGTAAAGTGCTCAGTCTATTGAAGAGAGTAAAGAGGTTTGTAGTATACAAAGGCTGGCTGTGATGATAATAGCGGTAATGAAACACAACCAAAATGGGAATATGCAGAGAGAGAGAGAGAGAGAGAGAGAGAGAGAGAGAGAGAGAGGAGGTGCTGCTTTGCTGAGTTAGTGACTGATTTGCACTCGTTCTTTGAAGATACGTTCACACCAATAAATGAGGCACAGCACAAGTATGTATGTTTTGACATTTTTGATACTTTGAAAAAAAATCTGTAAATCTATTCAATAATGATTATGAAATGCAAGAGTTTTGTTGAATCCTGCATTAGTATGAGAACTTTGTTTTTCTTGCAGTGCATGAATGCATTTGGTCAGATGAGGAATGATGCTATGGACCATTATCTTCGTTTGAAAGGCACAGATGAAGAGGACTAGCATGTCTCATCCTGTATGGAGTTCACTTCAGATGCTCCTGCTTCTGTCCTCTTCTGTCAGGATTAATCCTGCTGTGTCTGAATTAGGTGAGTATAACCTGTGTAGTATTTTGGATGCAAGTTAGTTTATGTGATTTTATGAGATTTTATTCTGCTTAACGGGCCCATAAAAATGCATGCGTGCCATGCAAATCTTTTATACGCTTGCATAATTTGACAAAAGGCTTGCCAAAACATTGTGCTTGCTCCACATGTAGCCTAGCAACGGTGGACTTCAAACTACCCCTGCTTCCTCAAAGTGATGCCCATTTGAAATGAGATTTAATGTGGTTAAAGATACCTGGGAATTACTTTGCAAACACTAATGCAACATATAACTATTTATGATACAGATAACATGATTGTGTTTTTAGAACTATATTCTATACATAAAGTAGGGTCCACAAGCCTAAACATTAAAAATACAGGATTAATAATCTAATTTAAACCTGTAAATAAGTAATAGTGGTGTATGATATTCAGAAAAATCGTCACAAAGTGATGTAAAGTGAATATTTACAATTTTCTTTTTACTCAGTTTTTAAAGTTGATAATACAGTTGCTGTTTTTTTTTTTTGGTAAAATATGATTAAATTAGAAAAATGCAAACAACATTTTCATTAAAATTCCTTTTATGAATAATTCAAGAAAGCACTGTAAAATTTTACACTATGAGGTTCCATTTGTGGCAATTAGTTGACTTTGTGGTTTATATATTTGTCCCTGTTTACAGTTAGGACCAATTTATAATTTTTTTAGTACAGATAAATTAGTATGTTGATGTGCATGTTCTCTGTTTTATGTCGTCTTTCTCTGTCTCCTTACTGCAGTCTAGTTCTGTTGTCTTTACAGTCATCATTACCGTCATCTTTCTCTGTTGTCCTTACCGTCATCATCTTATGTTGTCCTTGCAGTGCGTGCCCACTGGCGCAGAGCAAGCGTTTCCAATTCATTCCTATGGAAGTTGAGAAGAAAGCATTGAGAGTGTCAAAAAGTTGGCAGGTTCGACTATGCAAATATCAGGCAAAAAAACATGGTCGGCAGCCAATCGCTGTGAGGTTCGGGTATAGTGATGTCTGTCTTGAGAGTTTAAAAATATGCAGGTTGTGCTGAAGTTTATGCTGGATTTAATGCATTAATCATGTTGTTTACACATTTGGACGCTTTGCAGCCTGTTTGGTTTTAAATGGGCAAATGCTTAAAGTGTTAGTTCACCCAAAAATGTTCGTTCATCTTCAGAACACAGTTTAAGATATTTAAAAAATTTTAGTCCAAGAGTTTTCTGTCCCCCCATTGAAAATGTATGTACGGTATACTGTCCTTGTCCAGAAACGAAATAAAGACATCATCAAAGTAGTCCATGTGACATCAGTGGTTAGTTAGAATGTTTTGAAGCATCAAAAATATATTTTGGTCCAAAAATAACAAAAACTACAACTTTTTTCAGCATTGTATTCTCTTCCGGTTCAGTGATGCTGATGTCGTAAGACACTGCTGACATGTAACTGGTGCGCCTGAGCTTCGTTTACAGTTTGAGGGAGACGCATGCTGTAAAGAAAACAATCTTCGCAAACATTTTCGACACAGAGGAAGACCAGCCATATTTATTTGAACCCGAATACACTGACGCACCAGAACAAGTCAGCAGCGTCTTACATCATCAGCGTCACTGAACGCTGTGTGCATTTTTTTTTTTACAGTACATGGGATTGGGTCTAATAGAAAAAGAAAACATCAAATACATCTAGGAAGGTTATTTTAGTGATTATTCTTTCCCCTCCAATTTTTTTTTTTCCCTTCTGAAAATAATGCAAAGAAATTTCAGGTGTTACCTGGATTTTCTTTTTTCAAACTTCTCTTTCTGTAGACATCTTTTCAAACTCTTCTCAGCTTCTTCATGTGTGGCTGCAAGTTAAATTGTGAGTTTAATAACTGTAAAGTATTAATTCCACCATATATTGAATTTATACACTGACCTCAACTTACAAGGTGTCTAACAGGTTCATAGGACAACCATTGCTGAGTAGGCAGCTCATATTTCTTAACTGCAGCCCGTACCTTGGCGGTGTCTTTGGGTGGATATGGTGGCCATAAAATCTTCTTTCCAATCAGCAAGCGGTGTGGCACTTAAGTGTGCCACCATTTTAAAATTGAATGGTGCACCACTGCTTCATTTTTTTAACAACAACAGCAACAAAAAACCTCTCTAACAATACAATAATACTAATTTAAACCTTCCCTTTAAAAAAAGCAGCAACTAATTATGTTTAGTTCAAGCTTATCTTACAACAGCAAAAGCATGTGGTAATCTACAAGAAAATCATTATGTCATATGGATGAGTGGCATGGCAATGAAGACATTCTTGTCAGGACAGAGGACATATTACAGCCTAATAGAGTGCCGAAGTTATCACGTCACTTTGTAGGCCAAAACGCAGAAATTAGTTAGCATTTTAGCACTCCCAGTTCCCTCGCCCTAAAATCTATGGGATTTTTGAATGGGTTTTTGCTAAATCGCCTGAAATAAGGTCTGTGGTGAACAAGCCTCTATATATTTTCACGTTTTGATGTATGACATAAAAGACACCTGTTATAATCTGCTTGTGTTTTTTTTTTTAACTTTATATAGGCTTCAAAATGCATACATTTTGGATTCATTTATAACGATTAGCTTGATAGATAAAACGTGTAAGGGTCACAACTCTTTGTTGAACACAGATCTCATTTTTTTGTGATTTTCCAAAAGTCTATGGGTAAAATGCAGAGCTTTTCGATCGAGGGAACCCATGCGCCGCTAACTTCTGAGTTGTCCTACAAAGTGATGTCATCACTTCAGCACTCTAGGAGCCTGGCCACATCAAGATTGTCCTGCAACTCCCTCACTTTATAACAACCTATGCTGGTTGACTCAAACAGGTAGGAGAAGAATGACTTGATGATGAAACTTTTGAAATAGGACAAAAATCCCTAACCCATTTCACGTAGTGAAACTGCAACGCTTCTAGGTTGTATGTCACACGCATCACACACATGACCAGCGTCTGCCAATATTGAGCCTGCGTGAGACATACAACACAGAACCGTTGTGCAGTTCCACTACGTGAAATCTCGAGGCCAAAAGAGAAGATTGAGCCACTGTCACTCGGGTTATTTTAACGGTGTCTTTAATAACTTCTGGGCCGCCCAGTTTCGATCCGTTAAGAAGGCTATGGAGGAGTGATTCAGCTCTCAGATTTAATAAAAAATATATTAATTTGTGTTCCGAAGATGAACGAAGGTCTTACGAGGTTGGAACAACGTGAGGGTATGAGTAGGGAGAGTAATTACATAATTTTCATTTTGGAGTGAACTAACACTTTAATGATATTTCTTAAAATAGCAATCTGGCCAACTATTTGCACACAATTATCTCTTTGCACTAGATAGTCAGAGTGTACTTTTCAGTGACCGCTTTTCTGAACTAAGGCTATGGAGCATTGGACCATCAAAATGTGGTTGACTTAAGTTGTACTTGTAAGGCTTTGGTTACTCCGCATTTGGCATTTTTCAGATAACCTTTTCAGAACTTGCTGTGAGGGTAATTGACCCTTGAGCAAAATTTGTTTTATTTGACATAAATATCAAAAGGAAATGCTGACACATTATCCAAAGGTCTACCATATATTCATGTCTACCATACAGTTGTCCAAAGTGGCGTACAAAAGAGACAAGCAATTCATCAGCACAATCAATCATCACCTCTGGGGTTCCAGAAGATAAAAGCAAATACAAAGCAACAGAAAACAACATTAAGTTCTCATACATGCTTTTGAATGCAATTCTGAAACACAACAGGGCCTGTGAACAACATAAATGAGAGCAGCTCAGTCGCTGTCCAGTGGTCAATTTCTGATAACCCTCTTGGTTTCCGGCTAAAATCAACAGGTGTGTAGGGACTCAGCAACTTTTCAGAAATGTGGACAATCTGATTTGTTTTACCTCTGATCCATAAGTTTTAGAAAGTTTCCTATTGACACCTAGACAGCATAAGTGCATTTAATCTAATGGAAACATATTTTTACCAAGCCAGCTAAAGATTAAAATTAGAATCGGGCCTCAACTTTGCATCAGTTTCTGGGAATGTCATTTTATTTTGCCACACACCCACTTGAACACATTTCTCACAGCCTGAGTAGCCATTGTGAGATTTTGTAATTTTAACCAAGGCTCTGGCAGGGGCATCACACACAAAAGAGTATACTTGTACCAATACGTTTCGACCATTGTATACAATACCACGCATAAGAACATCAGCTAAATCATCAATAAATGGCTTTAAGAACTCAAATATGCACTTGGGTTTTTACATAGGCCAACGAGGAATGGATGTTTGGTACAGTCACAATTGACAATGGCAAGAATTGGCCCAAACTGAAGTGTACAGCTTTTGAAAAGTGGAAGCCCATCTAAATTGAACTGTAATTTAACTGTTTGCAATTGTTCAGACAGGATTAAGCTTTTCAAACATTGACAAGGGGGACACTATCCCCTTTGCCAAGCCAAAATGATAATACTCCCCAGTCCCCACCTTCCATCTTTATGGTAGATGGAACTGTCCTGGCATCTGTGGACAATTCTGAATGAAACATTCACAAACTACTTAAATGCACTGAATGCAGAGAAGGTAGAGGCCCAATATCACAAACTCCTTAAAGGAAACTCACTCGTCTGAGCTTCTGATTCAGTATCAGAGTCAAAGTCTGATGAGCTGACTGTGTCATTACAACACATTCTCATCCTTTGGCGTCAGGTGACGCCATATGTTGGATGCAACAGAACTCAGTGACTCAATCATTACAATCTAAACCAGCTGACTCTCTAACAACTTTAGAGTACTCAACATAATCTGTTTCTGCTTCAACACGGTTTTCTTGTGACAGAATTCTGTTTATTGGTTTCATTATATTGTTGTAGTATTTCTGACTCTGTAGACTTAATCATTGATTTTAATTTATGCCTCTTTGACCACTGTGAAGTCATTATTGTTAAAAGTGGAGCAACAGTTCAAGCATGATATCACTTAAAAGCAAGTCAATTAAATTCTCATACAAACCTGTACTACATACAGTCACACATAAGAGCATTCAACTAATAACATTTACTTTTTACAATTTATGAATACACAGACAGTTATTGACAACATGATTTTAGTTTTAGATTTTAGTTGTATTTTTTTAAATCTAAAATATATTAGTGCTTCAACATATTTTACATTTTGTGCAATAAACATTTGTAAATGGAAGGGCTATAATACGCAGGACTTCAGTATGTTGACAGTTGACACTAATTTACCAAGAAACTATTTGTAGCAGGTAACAAGTGTTCTGAGTAAGAACAGCTTAATTATTTTCAATTAAAGCAATCAATTTCATTAAAGCTGCAGATTTACCTAATGCATACCAATTAACCTCTTTAAATATCACATGCAAATGTCTTTGATTTTGAGTTTTACCATGAAGAGTTACTGATACTGTTTCAGGTATATGAATGTTTACCTGATAAAGCTACAAGCAGGAGATACAGGATAAAATCAAATCTTATGTCATTGTCAAGTTACTGTGCTTTGGACTGCAACTCATGTATGATCAATGTCACCAATGGTGTGCTTCTCATTTGCATAAATATTCATCCTCCTCAGCCTTAACTCCTCCTACTGAAGGCCTTGGAGTAAATGCAAAGAGTAACAGAAACATTTACATTTACATTACATAGTCATTTAGCAGACGCTTTTATCCAAAGCGAGGACTAAACCAAGCGAGTCATCGTGAAGATGCAAAAACAACGCAAGAAGTGCTCAAAATACAAAGTTCAGACATTGCTCGGAGTAGCATAAGGCATAAGCAAGGATTTAAAGGAAAAAGAAAGTTTTTTTTAAATTATGTTAAGTGCTCACAGAAGAGAAGAGTTTTCAGTTGTCTTTTAAATGCTGACAGGGATTCTGCATTCCGGATGAGTGTGGGGAGATCATTCCACCAGCATGTATACCGTGAGTTCTGCAGAGTAATTTTGAGGCTCTCTGTGATGGTACCACAAGCCGTCGCTCATTGACTGATCATAGGCTTCTGGTAGGGATGTAGACTTGTACTGTAGTAATGAGTGGAAGTAGGAGGGAGCTGGTCCTGTGGTCAATCTGTAATCAATTGACCACAGGATCATTTGCTATACAAAACATATAAAGTTTAATATTCATGATCATGGGCTTCTAGAGATTAGGGCCTGTATTCATACAGATTCTAAGAATCCTCTCAGAAAACTCTTTATTTAGTCTTAGCTTCAAGGTAAAATATGTACGAATTTTTCACCACAAGAGGGCGCAGTTACCAACAACAACAAAGGCGAAGCTTGATGACGCTATGAAGGAGAGTTGAATAATGGTAGATGTCGTTTTTACCATCCAGAGAGATGTTATAATTACTGAATAATGATCACAGATGAGATGAGGTAATTTATTTGTTTGTGAAATTATGCTATATCCTATTGTCAAATGATATTTGCTATTTGTCAAATGATTTGCTGGGTTAGGGCTGCGCAGTTTTACGCATTTATGGTTAATGCCGTGTTCTTTTACGTGTTCAAACCAATCACACTCTTTGAACAAACATTTGCAAGTAATGGCTAAATATTGTTTAACAACACCTATCTGATTGTATTTAATTGCACTGCCATAATATTGATCAAAACACAAGTGATAAAAAGTATTACCAAAGCACAAAGAGCAATTCAGCTATGAATTTTCATCAGCATAACATCACTCGATAGTTTTTGAGGTAAATCAACATATGCATAATGATTGATCTGTCATGTCATATAGGCCTATATAAGTGATATTATTGACAGTTGCATCATGACATCCTTTTGTTTTATGTACATTTGCTCACCTGTAAAGTATATGCAAGAGCGGTGTTGCTCCAAGTTAGTCGCAGACGTGGAGCTCTCGGCATCTCGAAAACATCACACCGATATTGATCCTCATTTTAGTTCTCATTTTTTGTCCCAAAGTCTGCTTGCCATGGTTCATAATGATTGGACGAAACAACAACAGCGTGCAGCTAAACTTTACGCATTATGCAGTTGTCCACGTCTGTCGCCATGGTTACGTCTTGGCTATGGCCCTATGGCAGTATGAACCGTCTATATATGAACAGAAACCGAGGAAAGCACGGATATTGTGTCATTGACAGGCAAAATTTTTTTCCGGGACGGCCACTTATTTAAAATTGGAATTTCTCTGAAATAAAAAATCTTTGGAGACTTTTGGGATATTGTAAGTACACAACTGCAGGAAATATCACACTGTGCAAGTTTTGTATATTTTATTACAAATTCCATATATTATACCTAAGAGCGATTCGGGACCGATCTGAGAGCAACTCTGAGTAAGGCAAAGAAAAAAACTTTAATCTTAGTGAGGAGGCGGGGCTGTTTAACTTTAATTTTTATTTAGTTTCTTTTATCACTTCATCAAACAAGATATCAATATTGGACAGGATGCATCTGTGTTTTTCTCTTAATAAAAAAACAAATTGGGTACTTCACAATGAAACTAATGTGCATCATCGAGTCTCTCTTTTGTTTCCTTTCCTTATATCCTAATTCCAACCTAGCATGCAAGAAAAGGGTATAAACATTAAACAATGAGGATGGAGGAGATTGAAGGAATGCGTATTTGTAAATTGAAATATCCCTCCTCACTCAAGCATTACTTCAACTATTTGTTTATTTATTCTAACCAGTGTACACTTAAGAGATCTGTATTTAAATTTGTACAATTAATTACAAACATATATTTTATTTATAAATCTCATAAAAGTCTCTATAAAAGTTATTGTAAATAAAAAAATGTGACATTTATGGTTCATTTAAACGAAGATTTAAAATTATTTTACATATTTGAAAGGGGTGCAGAATATATGTTGACTTTTGAGCAAATGTATAATGCTCTTGAGCTTCAGCCTTCTCAATTAAATAAAACACAAAGGAAATAATAAGCACCAACCCATGATCATCAGCTACAAATCAATATTAGTTCAATGTTGACGTCACCCATTTTGGCTCTTGGCTTTCATCAAAATGTCAATGTTGATTCAACATAAATCAAACTTTGAAATTGGAATCTCAGTAAAAATTATGGTTTGGATTAAAACACCACATTGTATCAATGGCACCTTGCTATCTGAGTGGTTTATTTCAACACTTTAATTAATTATATCCTAATTAATCATTAATTAATAAATAATCTTAATAGATTGAGTAACAATAAATCAAATGCAAATAACAAGAATGTAAAAACCAGAAATAAGATATATATGCACCATTGTTTGTAGTTGGGTCATGCATGTCAAACAAAGGACTTCTGTATGATGTACCTGTGTTTTCTCTCTAATAATGAAGCATCAATTAGACTACTAAGAAGTGCACATGCAAAACCAAAATGGACGTATACCAATTAGTGCACATTTTCAAACTAAAATTGGTGTTTTTCAACCATTTTTCAAAAGACTTGCTAAAATCATATGGGCCCATCCCTAAACCAAGTAGATTAGAGCAAATTAGGTAAAACATGTTACCATGTTTTCTGGGTATGTTTAAAACATTTTGTATGTTTGGCAACTGTTCTTCTAACCCTAATCGATGGAGTGTGTAGCTTTTCACCTCTTAAAGTAGGAAGACATGTCAAACCATGTTATACTTTACAGAGTACTCTTGCATTGTCGATTGTCAATACAAGATCTTGACCAAAAATATGCACAGTAACATTTGATGCATCACAACATTTATTTAAATGTAGAGGTGCATACATTTTTGCTCAAGGTCTTGTATTGACAAAGCAAGATGCAAGCACTCTGTAAAGCCTACTTCAGCACATATCAAAGAGATGCCAATTCATGTGTGAAAAACGTTCTTCTTGCTTCCTCCCAAACAGTATTCCACATTTTGAGCCTGATGAATCTTGATATTGCCATATGGCCATGATGTGTCTTCCAACATGGTGGTTTAAAATGAAAAGCTCCCCTCTCCATCATTTAGGTTTAGAAGAATTGTTGCCAAACATTAAACATGTTAGAAACATAATAATCACTGCAATAACAATCCAAGAATCTTAATAATTTGCCTATTTAAAGCCTATTTTATTTTATTTTTAAGTTTAAGTTTGGATGCTTTCATTGTGATTATAATGGCTGGGTTTACATAGTGTATCTTTACTTAGGGCATCCGGAAACAAAGCTTGCCTATTTCCAAATGCATTTGCATGTATGTCTGATGATTATAATGGTTGTGTGTTGAAAAAAAAAAGATTAAACAGTATGGACGACATAGCAAGACAACGATAAAGATAACAAGATACAGTTGTAATCGAAAATATTCAATCAACCCCCATACTGTGAATTAGGTTTATTTGCAAAAATTACCGACTTTCATCTGTTTGCAATGAACAAATCATACATACATATACATACATACATCTTCTTCCGCTCATCCAGGGCCGGGTCGCGGGGGCAGCAGTCTAAGCAGAGATGCCCAGACTTCCCTCTCCCTAGACACTTCCTCCAGCTCTTCTGGGGGGATGCCGAGGCGTTCCCAGGCCAGCCGGGAGACATAGTCTCTCCAGCGTGTCCTAGGTCTTCCCCGGGGCCTCCGCCCAGTGGGACGTGCCCGGAACACCTCCCCAGGAAGGCGTCCAGGAGGCATCCGGAACAGATGCCCAAGTCACCTCAACTGACCCCTCTCGATGTGGAGTAGCGGCTCTACTCTGAGCTCCTCCCGAGTGACCGAGCTTCTCACCCTATCTCTAAGGGATCGTCCAGCCACCCTGCTGGAGAAAGCTCATTTCGGCCGCCTGTATCCGGGATCTTGTCCTTTCGGTCATGACCCAAAGCTCATGACCATAGGTGAGAGTAGGAACGTAGATTGACCGGTAAATCGAGAGCTTTGCCTTACGGCTCAGCTCCTTCTTCACCACAACAGACCGGTACATCGACCGCATTACTGCTGAAGCTGCACCGATCCGTCTGTCAATCTCCCGTTCCATCCTTCCCTCACTCGTGAAGAAAACCCCAAGATACTTAAACTCTTCCACTTGAGGAAGGATCTCTCCACCAACCTGAAGTGGGCAAGCCACCCTTTTCCGGCTGAGGACCATGGCCTCGGATTTGGAGGTGCTGATTCTCATCCCAGCCGCTTCACACTCGGCTGCAAACCGTCCCAGTGCGTGCTGAAGGTCCTGGTATGAAGGGGCCAACACGACAACATCATCCGCAAAGAGCAGAGACGAAATCGAGTAGTCCCCAAACCTGACACCCTCCGGCCCCTGGCTGCGCCTAGAAATTCTGTCCATAAAAATTGAACTTTTTATTGCCCCTCCTTGAACTGCCACCTTAACGTGGTGGAGGGGTTTGAGTACCTGAATGACCCTAGGAGCTATGTTGTCTGGGGCTATATGCCCCTGGTAGGGTCTCCCAAGGCAAACAGGTCCTAGGCGACGGGTCAGACTAAGAGCGGTTCAAAAACCCCTTATGGCAGAGTTATACTCAAGGACCGTGACGTCGCCCGGTATGGCGCAGCCGGGGCCCCACCCTGGAGCCAGGCCCGGGGTTGGGGCTCGTATGCGAGCGCCTGGTGGCCGGACCTCTCCCCACGGGGTCCGGCCGGGTTCAGCCCGAAGAAGCGACGTGGGACCATCTTCCCGTGGGCTCACCACCTGCAGGAGGAGCCGTAAGGGGCCGGTGCAGAGAGGATTGGGCGGCAGTCGAAGGCAGGGGCCTCGGCGACCCGATCTCTGGACACGGAATCTAGCCTTAGGGACGTGGAACGTCACCTCACTGGCGGGGAAGGAGCCTGAGATTGTGCGTGAGGTTGAGAGGTTCCGACTAGAGATGGTCGGGATCACCTCTACGCATGGCTTGGGCTCTGGAACCACACTCCTTGAGAGAGGATGGACTCTTCACCACTTTGGAGTTGCCCATGGTGAGAGGCGGCGGGCTGGTGTGGGTTTGCTTATAGCTCCCCAGCTCAGCCGCCATGTGTTGGAGTTTACCCCGGTGAACGAGAGGGTCGTTTCCCTGCGCCTACGGGTCGGGGATAGGTCTCTCACTGTCGTGTGTGCCTACGGGCCAAACGGCAGTGCAGAGTACCCGGCCTTCTTGGGGTCTCTGGGAGGAGTGCTGGAAAGTGCCTCGACTTGGGACTCCGTTGTTCTACTGGGGAACTTCTATGTGTGACTTTGTGGTTGTTTCATCTGACCTGCGGCCGTATGTCTTGGACACTCGGGTGAAGAGAGGGGCGGAGCTGTCAACTGATCACCACCTGGTGGTGAGTTGGATCCGATGGCGGGGGAGGAGGCTGGACAGACTCGGCAGACCCAAGCGTACTGTAAGGGTTCGCTGGGAACGTTTGGCCGAATCTCCTGTCAGAAAGATTTTCAACTCTCACCTCCGGCAGAGCTACGACCAGATCCCGAGGGAGGCTGGAGATATTGAGTCTGAGTGGACCATTTTCTCGACCTCCATTGTCGAAGCGGCTGCTCGGAGCTGTGGCCGTGAGGTCTCCGGTGCCTGTCGAGGCGGCAATCCTCGAACCCGGTGGTGGACACCGGAAGTAAAGGATACCGTCAAGCTGAAGAAGGAGTCCTATCGGGCCTGGTTGGCTCGTGGGACTCCGGAGGCAGCTGACAGGTACCGGCAGGCCAAGCGGACAGCGGCCCGGGTGGTCATGGAGGCAAAAACTCGGGCCTGGGAGGAGTTCGGTGAGGCCATGGAGAAGGACTATCGGCTGGCCTCGAAGAGATTCTGGCAAACTGTCCGGCGCCTCAGGAGAGGGAAACAGTCCCCTACCAATGCTGTTTACAGTAGGGGTGGGCGGCTGTTGACCTCGACTGGGGATGTCGTCGGACGGTGGAAGGAATACTTCGAGGACCTCCTCAATCCCGCCGTCACGTCTTCCATTGAGGAAGCAGAGGCTGAGGGCTTGGGGGTGGACTCGTACATCACCCTAGCTGAGATCACCGAGGTAGTCAAGAAACTCCTTGGTGGCAAGGCACCGGGGGTGGATGAGATCCGCCCCGAATACCTCAAGTCTCTGGATGTTGTGGGGCTGTCTTGGTTGACACGCCTCTGCAACATCGCGTGGCGGTCGGAGACAGTGCCTCTGGGATGGCAGACCGGGGTGGTGGTTCCTCTTTTTAAGAAGGGGGACCGGAGGGTGTGTTCCAACTATAGGGGGGATCACACTTCTCAGCCTCCCTGGGAAAGTCTATGCCAGGGTACTGGAGAGGAGAATACGGCCGATAGTGGAACCTCGGATTCAGGAGGAACAGTGCGGTTTTCGTCCGGGCCGTGGAACACTGGACCAGCTCTATACTCTCTACAGGGTGCTGGAGGGTTCATGGGAGTTTGCCCAACCAGTCCACATGTGTTTTGTGGATTTGGAGAAGGCATTCGACTGTATCCCCCGAGGCGGCCTGTGGAGGGTGCTCCGGGAATACGGGGTCCGGGGTCCTTTGCTAAGGGCTGTCCGGTCCCTGTATGACCGAAGCAGGAGCTTGGTTCGCATTGCCGGTAGTAAGTCAGCCTTCTTCCCGGTGCATGTTGGACTCCGGCAGGGCTGCCCTTTGTCGCCGGTTCTGTTCATGAACAAATCAAAGAAAATTAATTAAAATAGCTGCATTTGTTTCACAATAACAAATGCCTCAAGTGGTTTCCCCAAATTTAAATGAAAATGCAACTTTTAATGACTTCTGCTGTCTCAAAATTATTCAACACCTTCATGGCAAGCATCTTTAGAACATCATTTTGCTGTTATGACCTGCTGCTAATGAGAGGTGTAACCAGACACCAGCTTCTGGCAGCGTTTCTGAGGAATCTTAGCCTCCAGTCCTGTTATATTCTTAGGTTTATGTGCTGCAACCGCCTTCTTCAAATCCCACCAGAGATTTTCTATGGGGTTCAAGTCAAGTGATTGATGGCCACTGTAGAATCTTCCAGGACTTCCTCTGCAACCAAGCCTTGTTGAAATCTGAGGTATGCTTGGGATCATTGTCTTGTTGGAAGGTCCAATGACACCTAAGCTTCAGCTTCCTCATTGACGGCTTTACCTAGGATTTCTCCTAGGATTTCCTGATACTTCAACGAATTCATTTCGCCTTCCACACGCTACAGGTTTCCAGTGCAAGAGGTTGCAAAGCAGCCCCAGAGCATCACCGAGGACCACCAATGCTTTCAATGTTGGTAGGGGGTTCTTTTCAGCATATGCTTCATTCTTTGTCCTCCAGACATACCGCTGATCCAATAGGGCCGAAAGGTCCCAGTTTTGTTTCATTGCTACACAGAACATAATCCCAAAACTTCTGTGACTTATTTATATGATTTTTAGCATATTGGAACTGACTTTTCTTGTGGTTTTGGGTCGGTGTTGGTGTATATCATGGAGTTCTGGTATGCGTTTAGCATATGCGTCTTAAGCCAAGTTCACACTACAGGACTTTAAGCCCGATTTGCAAATTGTTTAGCTCGCCGACAGGTCAGGGTGTTTTCGCGTGCAAATCGCGGGTGATTAGCGGACGATGAACACTTGCCAATCTGTTAGTATGAAAGAGCCAACAACGCAGCATAAACGATCGCAGACGCATTGCCGAGCCCAGAAAACTATCAAGCATGCTAGATATCCAGAGCCGTCACGCGACTCAACCTCAGTGATGTCATGAGTACAGCCAATCATAGCATCGCATGGGTTGAGGACACCAGGTAAATCTTAGTTTTTCTTTTTTTTTTTTTTTTTTGCTTTTTTTTCAGAGCAGATCGTCGCGCAAACAGTGTGCAGCACTAGTTTCTGTCTGGCGTCCATATTCGTGTGTAGTGTTCTCTTCTTTGCTGGGTATTTGCGCACGTGCTGTTTCACGTCATTTCTGGTTCATTTTATTGCTGTTTTTTTGTGACAAAATGTGGTTTGTAGACAAGATAGAATCGTTGGGTGACAGAGTTGTTGTCAACCCGTTATTTATTTGATTATTTTCAGAATTTAGACCGTACCATAGTACTGAAAGAGCTCTCATTAGAGTCAAAAATGATTTGCGCTTATCATCCGATCGTGGTTGTATCTCTATGCGTTGTCAACTCGTGTAGTGAATTACCTCCTGTTGTGGATCAATCACGTTGTGTTGTGTGGTGTGAACATCTAAACAACTTGAACACTCCTGATTTCACTGAGAGCAAGTCATGTAGTGTGAACTTCACAGTTCAGCCCAACGTTTTAAAATCATGTAGTGAACAAGGCATTATTGTGCAAGCTGAAACCTTAGAGCCTGTTGCCACTAAGTTTTGCTGCAGGTCTTTTGCAGCCAGTCACTCGTGTTTTTCTGAACCTGCCTTCTCAGAAATGTGGATGCAGCAGTTGATAGCTTACTTTTTCTGCCCTGTCCAGGTAGAACCACTTTTCCTTTAACTTTTTTTTTTTTTTTTGCGAACTATGCTTTCAACGCTATCTCCATGAGCATTTAGTGCATTCACTCTCTATTTGTATCCTGTTCCTTGTTTGTGCAGATTTATAATATTTCTAACATGCAGTAAAACGTGACTGTCAACAAACAGTTCAGAATTTCACATGTTCTAGCTCAAGCAAATTTGGTGTTTCTAATGAAGCCCGTGCAACGGCGACAGTTGTACTTTGTGCACACCACACACACCAGCTAGTTGGAGAGGAGAGGAGAGAGAAAGAGAGAGAGTGATCGAGCCAATTCAGTTAATGGGGATTTTTAGGAGGCCATGATTGGCAAGGGCCAATGAATGGAATTTGGCCAAGGAAGGTTACCCCTACTCTTTACGAGAATCCATGGGTTTTTAATTACCACAGAGAGGGGGTGGGGGCCAATACTGCCCTACAAAGCAAAAAGGCAGTAACTACGCACTATACAGAGTGCAGAACTGAGAAAAATTACTTTTGCTAGGGCTTTTTGCAGTTACTACAAACGACTACCATTTTTCTCTAAAACGACACGCATTTAAGATAAGATGTTTTGTCAAATAACAAAGGACCCAGATAGCAAACTGACATTGAATCAACGTGGAAATATGACATAGAAACAACGTTGATCTGACATTGTTTTGCTCATCGAATTAACGTTGAACCAACGTCAGACGCGTCATTCTTTCAAAACTAACGGAAAATCAACTTGAAATCAACGCGTTGTTTCAACGTTATGAAAGCAAACCAATTTTCGATTTTCATTTAGCTTTGAAGAATGCCGCGTCTGACGTTGGTTCAACGTTAATTCGATGAGCAAAATCAACGTTGTTTCAATGTCATGAGAGACGTCGTTTCCACGTTGATTCAATGTCAGTTTGCTGTCTGGGGATGCCTTGAATGTCATGAAAATTGTAATAATTAATGCTTTACCAAAACTGCAGTTACTGCCTTTTTGCTTTGTATAGGGCAGAATGGCTGCTGGCCTGTGATTAGTTGCATCAGGTGTGCTTTTGACAACACCTGTTTTGTAGAGTTGTGCCGTTGTGAGGATTTCTATTTAGAGGGTTGAATAATTGAGACTGCAGAAGTCATTAAAAGTTTTATTTGTTAAAATAATTTTTAGTTACATTTGGTGAAAACTCTTGAAACAACCTTGTTGTGTTGAGCTATTTCAGTTACTTTTGTTTAGTTTGTTTATTGCAAACAGCTGACTTTCAGAAAAAAATTTTTCCCAATAAACCAGGGGCCGTATGCATAAAGTAACTTTAGAATAAAATTAAGCTTAAGAAAAAGCGTGATTCATAAAGGTTCCCAGGTGTCAAAACTAGGTTTCAGCCCCTAAATTATTCAAGAGTGCCAGAGACATCCTAACCTAAGAGTAACAAGATGGCACCAGAGAGGAGGCTGCAAACTTTTCAACGAAAATATGTTGTATTGGAGTTAAATGATGATCGAGTTGATCATCAAGGTATGCTTTTTGTAAGAAATTCAAGGAAATTAAATGAAAGTGATAATTAAATTTGTGTAAATTGGAAAAATGCAGCATTGCACCATTGATGACTTCAGCTCATCAATCCACAGTAAGCAGGGTCTGAAAAAGCATTATTGTGACACTGACCACACCAAACATACAGTTGTGGCCAAAAGTCATGTGAAGGGTTTATTTTTTTTATTTTAATTACCCTTCAAGCTTATTTGAACCATCAAATTATGAGGAAAATATTTGTATATTTATATATTTTTTAAAATATTTTGAAATATGAGTGAAGCACAAAACACCAAACTTAGTGAAGTTATTTATCTGGCAAAATTATTTCAATTCATCATGTTTCCTGTTTGATTACAGGGAAAGGATGCAACACATTTAGTTTTGCCTGTACCAAAAGAACAAAATTGTCTCTAGAAGAAAATAGTGTTATTGTCCAGTGTCAATGCATGAAGATCAATAATATTGCTTAATGTTAAGAAACAAAAAAGGGCAAACTACAGCTAGGTTTTAGAAAAACTAATAAGGTCACAGTAGAAAAAAAATCATATATTGTCTGCTACATAGCCATTCTATTAATATTTCATTGTCATCTCTTGTTTTCTTCATGTGTTCATAATATATATAAAAAATATATATCTGTACAATTTGGCATGTTTCATTGTGTTATCACAAATAAACGATAGACTCAGTGTACAACAGTGTTCAGAGAAGGTAGAAATGGCTACTCAAGGTAATAACACACATTCTTAGTACATATTATGTTTACTTCAGATCTCTAAAAAAATCATCATATTATACTCTCTTTATATAAACGTCATCTTTTTATATTAATTTATTTCCTTGCACACTTTTATCTTTTGCTTAGTATTTTCAATCTTACCAGAAGATGGCGTTGGGATTTTAAATAGCTCTCTGATGCTGCACTGCACAGTGTTTGACTCTGGCCCAAAGGCTCCTCCACCAGTGAAATGGGAAAGAGACACTGGTGGTCTGGACAGCAGGATTCATCAAATGACCAATGGCTCACTTTTCTTTCCGCGCTTAAAAGAGGAAGACTTTGGAAACTATTCGTGCAGTGCCAAGAGAGGGAACAAACAGATTCAGACAACTGTCATGATCAGCAAAGCATGTATGTATCTTGCATTAGTATAAAATATGAATTATTGAAATTATAAATTAAATAAGAGAGATTATGTTAGTGGTTACACACAGGACTGATGATACCTAGGTGTCCACCACAAATGGTTATAGATTGTAATTTTTGTGTTTGTTTGTTTGTAGGCCTGGAAGATGTGTTCTTTCACCCTCAGTCCATAAGAACTGAAGAGGGACATGATGTGTTTCTTCAGTGTGTCTCTGGTGATAGTTCTCCTCCTGCTCAGATTTCATGGTTGAAAAATGGCAGAGTTCTCACCAAAGGAAACCAAATTCAGGTTGCTACAGAACTAAAACACTTTTATAGTAATTACACAGTCACAGACTGTTATAATATGGCCACAATAAAATAACTTACAATCAGTTACAATTTTGAAATACTTTTAAAATACGATAAGCCTTTACAAAATGATATATTGTTTGGTGATATATTTCCTGTTAAGATTTCGTCTTGACCAATGAGAATTTGGAAAGTCAAAGCGCATTGCTGTTTGATTAAAAATGTTTGTGGGTGTGGTTTTAACGTTTTATTCTATTTACAATCACACATGCCAGCTGACTAGTCACAAACTGATAACTTTGAAGCCCATCTCTCAGAGATTGTGCAGAACGTCAATATTTATATGATTTAGCACACAAACTCCACAAAGAAAGTGCAACAAATCCGTGGAGAGAGATTGGTTTTTATGCAGCCAGATTCGATGATTTGTCACCAAAAGGGGAAACTGGAAAGGGCTTCATGACAAGTGTAATAATATTTCTTTGCTAAATACTACCACTAGGGACAGTATGGAGGAGGGAGTCAAAGGAAGACTTCAGGCACCTTGCACATGGCTAACATCACCAAAACAGACCAAGGAATATATATTTGTGTCACCCACAATCCTCTTCTGAACATAAGCAAAGAGAGTCATGCAGCAACTCTGACAGTGCATGGTAACACATACAACTTTGATATATTTTGCATTATACAAATCTGGCATTCCTGATACTTAGTGTATTTGTTTTTTTTTTATTGCACAGGTGTTGACATAAAGGTCATTGAGGGCCCACAAAATGTCACTGTACCTGTTGAAAAGGAAGCAGCACTCCACTGCTTTGTTGAAGGCTTTCCCATTCCCACAGTGCAGTGGTTTAAGGATGGACGTCCATTACCCAATTCTTCTAGATGGGATCTGCAGAAAGATGGACAACTGCTGATTTTCAAGTAAGATTTCTTCTAAGGCAGATTATGAATCAATAAGTGTGAAAATTAAAACATCAAAATATATGCATTTCTTCAAGAATAAAGAGTTTTAATAAAACACAGTTCAATGAAATAAATGAGCATTAATCAATAAATCATTAATAGGGGAGAGCGGGGCACAACCTAACGCATTTTGGTTTTGGCTTAATTAATTACACAAGCAACATACACATCTCTGCTACAAATGACCACTTAACGTTTTTTATAGGACCTACCATTTTCGTACAGTTGCACTGAAAGTGACAGAAGGGCAAATATTACAACTTACCCCATATACGGGGTTAATTGTAACAGATAGAGGGGTTAGTTGTAACACACATAATTCAGTACTATTTTATTTGTGTAGTTTGATTGTGCATCTGTATAGACAGATATCCATACATCCATCCCTCATCCAATCATCCTTCTATTGTGGATCAATATCATGGATAGAGACATAGAAAAGGGCTGCATAGTTTTGCAATAAATAATAATAAATAAAATTATAAATATTGTAATTGCAATTAAATTAGATTTGTAAGTGGCAGCTGCATGTACAATTATATTATTAATAATAATAACAGTAATAATAATGAGCTTAAATTTTTTTTAAAGGGTTTATTGCATTAATAACGGGCCATATTTTTAAGAAATAAACTAGATATCATATGCTAAATTTTAAACATTTTAAATTCCAACATTGTTTGTGAAAGTCTAACAAAGTTAAATGTAGGCCTACTCAAACCTGAAAAGTTGCGCGGGTCCGTTTTCATTTGATTATCATTGTACACTTGACGGCTTGTTTGTAACACTCTGTTACAACTAACCATGCTGTGTATTACATATTTTAAGCCTAGCTAACAGTCGCTAGGAATTACTGACATGTTTCAAAACGGTGCTATGTTTGAGCCAACAAGACAGTGATTAAGGCAATATAAAGTTAGATTTGGAAACGTATACAACCAACTCAGAAACAAAACAAAAAAAACCTATGATGAAAAAAATTACTTTCATGGTGTCAAAACACTCTTTGTCCAGTATCTTCACGAAATATGATCAAAACTTTCCAGAAATTCGCGGGAGATCGTCTTCTGGTAGCAAGAGAAAAATAGCGGAAAGACAACCTGCTTGATCCTGACGAACTATGTAAACGGTCCGTGTTACATTTAACCCTGCGTTAGGTTGTGCCCCGCGCTGCCCTATATGCCAGTGAATATCTACAAAATAGCCTTTGTTGTTAAAATTGTCAAGAAATGGAAGTTAGTCTTTTCTTCCCTATTGTGACACACACACACACACACACATATATATATATATATATATATATATATATATGATTAAAATATCTTAGTAAAACATATATATGAGTATCTGGCTTCTCAAACAAGAAAAAATGTAGGACAGGACTTGATTTTGTCCATTGAAATTTGATTGTACCGCTTGATCATTGATCATCGATCGAGATCATTGATCTCATGTCGGATAGGTTGTCCCGATTAAAGATTATTGGGCGACATAAATTAAAAACAATAATGATGTGCTTGGATAAATCATTTTACCTATAAAAAGTACTGCCATATTAAAAAATAAGAATGGTCAATTTTGATTTCATGATGAATTTAATATGTATAACAGAAAGCATTAAAGGTGTGAAAACCTTCTTCCTAGGAGAGTTTTGTCAGAAGATGAGGGGCTGTATTTCTGTGAAGCTCGCAATGAGAAGGAGAAAGTGAAATCCCAACCAGCCTACCTCTTACCTGCAGGTACTTCAGATGAGTCTACTTTCGTTCCAGGTGGTAGCTGCTCACACCTGTCCTCTATTTAGCATACCTTTTCATCCTTTCTCACGCAGTTATGGATTGGACCTTTATGGTTGAACCTGCCAACCTAACAGTGAGGAAGGGTGAATCTGCGACTCTCTCCTGTAGGCCTCCTCACAGCAGACCTCAAGCACAAGTGTCTTGGTTTAAGAACAACAAACTCCTCCACCCAGGACTGCATTATACTGCTGATCCTAATGGAGACCTGCACTTCCACAGGTGTTTTGGGTAGATGTGTTTGCTGCAGTTCATTCAGTACAGTGGCCCTCCAGGAGCAGGATTGGACAGCCTTGATTTACTCTGCTTTGGCTGAACTGTCATGTTTGTGTATATTTTAATTATGCATGCCTTCTGCAAATTTAATCTTGTAATAAGTTAAAACATTAAAAATGTAAAATATAGTACAATATCTTTATTATCTTTTTAACTGTGAGTATCTGTGTTTCAGTGTACAAGAGACAGACCGTGGATGGTATTTCTGCAGAGCATCTAATTCCCTTCTCAAAAGGGCTATTACCTCGAAAGAAATCTTCCTAGAGGTTCATGGTAAGGAGTTATTTGACTTTGTGGAAGTATGTGAAAGTAACTAAAGAGATGTTATCTGAGAAAGGTTTACTCTGAACTATAAGATCATAAACATTTCACTTCACATATAAACCAGGAAGTGCTTTTATGTCTATGGAAACCCATCAGGCCCAGACATAATCTGCAGAATGACTTTTAGTACTTTTTAATACTTTATAATACTTTTTTTTTAAAATTCAGTTAATGGAGCTGAGTACTAAACTCATCTTGATACCTTAACAAATAGCAAAATTAGCCAGAATATTCAATAAAGAAACATGCAAAGGCTAAGTGTGCATTCTATTAATAATGGACATTTAAATTATGTATAAATTCGCAAAGATTCGCATGTGTGTCTTAAAGAAGAACCTCTTCATGCAATACATGTTGCATTGTTCCACCTGCCAAATCAATATGATATTGATATGATACTTTTTTTTAATACTATTTTTGTATATACTATAAAATGTTTTTAAATTAATTTAAATTGATTTGTTATAATATTAATCACATATAAAATGAAATTATATTATTAAATATATTAAGTTTTTAGGAATTTTGAAGTAACATTTAAAAACAGTGTTTACAAAGTGCTTTACAGAAGAGAAATACTGTACATGTGTGCGTGCGTTCACAGAAAAGAAAAAAAACATACATACAGATTATAGAAATAAGATAATAAAATTAAATTCAACAATAAAAAAAAAATCTGTTTTCACATCCACATCCCGCAATGTTCTGAAATATCTGTAGTTCTATCATGAACCAAAGGGCTGTTTCACAAACCCATAAAACATTGGCTAGTAATTTGTGAATTTTGACATCTCCATTTATTGTTTGCTAAGTTCATTTCATTATTATATTCTTTTCCGTGGTCAATCTGGCCTGTGGCCTTTATTTCAGAACCTCCATCCGTGACTATCTGGCCAACGGTGATAACGTCTCCTGTAGGAGCTGAAGTGACGATTCACTGCCAAGTGTTAGGACACCCTGCTCCTTCAATCAAGTGGTTAAAGCTAGGTCAGTCTGTCCAAACTGGAGGCAAAATTATCATGGGGTAAGTTTTGCATGAAGAGTTTATTAACTATAATTGTGCTTCTTGTTTACCGGGTGGTGCTTTGTCAATTCATTTTGTTCCCAGGTTGAGAAACACAACTCTCTACATTTCATCAGTGAGAAAGCATGATGAAGGACATTACACATGCACAGCCTCCAATGCACTGGGTCACGATGAGAAAACTATGACTCTTCGAGTTGCTGGTAAATTTTCTTTGCCAAAAAAGTACAAGAATGCTAAAAAAAAGTTCCATAGTACTACAGTAACACGTTCCCTTTCGTTCTGGAACTCCTATGTTAGGGCTGCAAGATTTGGGCCAAAATGATAATCACGATTATTTTGATCAATGTTGAGATCATGATTAATTATCACGATTATTTGTTGATTTTAACCAAAACTTATTTTATTGTCACATAGTCTAATTATAACTGCTTTCACATCCATATTGTGCTACATTCCTGCTAATCTATATGTGCATTAAAATAAAACAAGTGCTCCCATTCACCAAAATTCAGTGCATCTCTTTAAAGAATAAAGAAAAATAAAGAAAACAATAAATAAAATGTAGCAAAACTTCAACAGGGCACTATTTTACATTTTACTTCGTGTAAATATATATTATAAACTTGCATTGTACCTGAATAATGGATGTGAATAAAACGCCCAAAATATACAATCAATAAAAAACAAATATTCTATAACAGAATGTAACCAAATGAGAACATGTCAAGGCAGAACTATGCACTAGTTCGATTAATGCATGAAATTCAGAGTCCTTTGTTATTTGACACTTAAGAAATGTAAAATGTGTCAGTGATTAGTTGTGAAATCTTACTGCATACATTTTAATCCATTTAATCATCCATATATGAACGTTTAGTGGTCGAATTATTTCTATTTATTAAACAATAGTTCAAAACAAGATGTTTGTATTAGCCTTCTGATTATTGGAGTCCATTAATCGAACTTTCATGCCTCTGATATAGAAATTATATATTACTATGTAGTGTGTATGTACCAATTTACTAATGCAATTTACTAATGCTCACACTCGGTCTCTCTCACGCGCTGTCACTCAGTCTCAGACACAACCGGTATCTCTCGCGTGCTGTCGTTCCGTGTCGCTCGCACGCAGACAGACACACTCGAGGTGTTTCTCAATGTCAAGGAAGGATCCTAGGAAGCCGGAATTCATTTCGAGGATGCTATCCTTCGCGCACTTTTGAGCACGCTTGAACACTCGTCTCTCTTGTTCACTGTAGCTCGCGCGCAGACATAATCGGTCTTCAAATACGGGCAAGCGTCCTTCAAATACAGCCTTCGGGGGATGCAGCCTTCACATTGGGACACAGATTCGGTCTCTCTTGCGCACTGGAGCTCGTGGAGGCACGTGATCAGACAGTGGTTTACGGAGCGCTAGATTGGCTTTGCAAAAAAAAAAAAAAAACTTTGCATTTTAAATATCGCTCGATATCCCGCAAATTTGATCGTGGGAAGCCAAAATCGTGATCGTGATTAAAATTCGATTAATCGTGCAGCCCTATCCTATGTCTCGTCGAAGGAGTTTCCAAAAAATTGGGATCACACTAGGGAGAACAATAGTCTTAGATTGAACTAAAATGAGCCTATGAACATTGGAATGCAAGGCTTGCATTCCGCGCCCCACCTGCCATACCAGTGCAGGTATAAAGCAGAATAGAGTGCACGGACATATGCTTTTTGCTTCGGAGCCGACCGGTTGTGTCTTCTGAGTGGATGAGCTTCAAGGTTGCAATATATCTTCACGCTCAACGAGTCTGCTGTTTCCTCGAGACCTCTCTGTGTTGGTGTGGCGGCACTTCCACAATCTTTGTGATCTCCCGCCGTAAAGAAACCTAAGAAACTGCTTTGGCGGAAAGCTAAGGAAGCTAAAAAAGCTTTAGCGCAAAGCTAAAGCTAACGAAAGGGAACGTCTCCGTTACGCATGATGACCTTTGTTCCCTGAGGAGGGAACGGAGAAATCTCACCATGCTTGCTGTACCTTCGCGGAGAACTGGACAGGTCTGGTGTGCAATGCAAGTCCTGCATGCCAATGTTCATTGGCTTGTTTTAGTTCACTCTAAGACAATTCATCTCCCTAGCGTGATCCCAATTCGTTGGAAACTCCTTCGACGAAACATATCCATTCCCTCCTCAGGGAGACATTTTTTGGTATGTTCAATGGTATTCATTGAGATAAGAGGATGTGAAAACATTATTTTTAAGCAGAGTTGTAAAAGTCCTCCTCAGTATTTTGTTCAAGATCACCTGGATTTGCTAATTAGCACAGTTTTTCAGCCAGGAGATAAATAATTAGTGAAATCAGCAGGTTGAGTTCATGTGTGGAATAAACATATGGCAGGACTTTTACTTTCTGACCCCTGGGCACCTCTGTGATTAAGGTAATCATTTTTGTACCATGGTATTATCAACTAATATGTCACTCTATTATAATACCACTTTAGTTCTTTTTTTGTAGAGGATATTTGTGATGTCTTGACTTTACTACAACAGAATGGCAACTGGCCCAAGTTCCAAACAGCTGCTTTTGTGCCCTTGAAAGGACACTTTGCGAAGGGGATGCCATTTGTTAGGGGAATTCTAAACAAAAGAACGCCTGAATCCCTTCATAAAGGGCTTCCACAAGTCCATTAATGAAGGGTTTGCGATGGTGACTTCAAGGAAGTAAATTTATGGTTTATGGTCATGTGTCCCGGGTGGAAAATTCTTACAATTCATTTTAAAAAGCTAGAGGGTGGGAGAGGTCGAGTTAATGTATAAACAGAATCATTTGTTTTGCTTTGTTTGTTTTCCACGTAATACATTTCATATGAAGTTAAATAGGTTTCATAGGTCAGAAATTAGTTTAATAGTAGGTAGGTTAGTGCTGACGGCTTACAGTGTCCAAACAAGAGATGGCAAGTTTTAAAGTTGAGAGCAGAGACAGAACACACATACATATTAAGCATATACTCACCTAAATGATTATGAGGAACAGCTGTTCAATTACACATTAATGCAATTATCTAATCAACCAATCACATGGCCGTTGCTTCTATGCATTTAGGGGTGTGGTCCTGGTCAAGACAATCTCCTGAACTCCAAACTGAATGTCAGAATGGGAAAGAAAGGTGATTTAAGCAATTTTGAGCGTGGCATGGTTGTTGGTGCCAGACGGGCTGGAGTATTTCACAATCTTCTCAGTTACTGGGATTTTGACACACGACCATTTCTAGGGTTTACAAAGAATGGTGTGAAAAGGGAAAAACATCCAGTGTGCGGCAGTCCTGTGGGTGAAAATGCCTTGTTGATGCTAGAGGTCAGAGGAGAATGGGCCGACTGATTCAAGCTGATAGAAGAGCAACTTTGACTGAAATAACCACTTGTTACAACCGAGGTATGCAGCAAAGCATTTGTGAAGCCACAACACGCACAACCTTGAGGCGGATGGGCTACAACAGAAGAAGACCCCACCGGGCACCACTCATCTTCACTACAAATAAGAAAAAGAGGCTAAAATTTGCAAGAGCTCACCAAAATTGGACAGTTGAAGACTGGAAAAATGTTGCCTGGTCTGATGAGTCTCGATTTCTGTTGAGACATTCAGAAGGTAGAGTCAGAATTTGGCGTAAACAGAATGAGAACATGGATCCATCATGCCTTGTTAAAACTGTGCAGGCTGCTGGTGGTTTAACAGTGTGGGGGATGTTTTTCTTGGCACACTTTAGGCCCCTTAGTGCCAATTGGTCATTGTTTGAGCATTGTTTCTGACCATGTCCATGCCTTAATGGCCACCATGTACCCATCCTCTGATGGCTACTTCCAGCAGAATTGTGCACCATGTCACAAAGCTTGAATCAGTTCAAGTTTGGTTTCTTGAACATGACAATGAGTTCACTGTACTAAGATGGTGCCTACAGTCACCAGATCTCAACCCAACAAAGCATCTTTGGGATGTGATGGAACAGGAGCTTCGTGCCCTGGATGTGCATCCTACAAATCTCCATCAACTGCAAGATGCTATCCTATCAATATGGGCCAACATTTCTAAAGAATGCTTTCAGCACCTTGTTGAATCAATGCCACGTAGATTTAAGGCAGTTCTGAAGGCGAAAGGGGGTCAAACACAGTATTAGTATGGTGTTCCTAATAATCTTTTAGGTGAGTGTGTAAACCGAATTTTAAAATGACTCTATATATTTGCAACAATTATATTAACAGCAATAATACATTTCTCTTGTAAGAACAGCTAATGGGCTCATGGACATGATAACACTACAGGAAATTACGTCTCCTCTTCAAGGGCTCTGCCCTTCAGAGTGAGTAGGGAAAAGGGATGCGCACTTCCGATTGGAATTCACCCCTGATCTAACTTTGTATTTCTTCTTGTTTTCAGTGAAACCAGTCATTGTTTCCTTCGTTGCATCACTCACAGTCTCAGAGGGATCTCCTGTTAGACTCCCTTGTAAAGCCGTAGGAGATTTTCCTGTCAAATATACTTGGATTAGAACCGCTTTGATACGAAACTCACAACTGTCTGATCCAAAGTCTCTGGTCTCACTCCCACAACAGATACGCATTGATGGTGTGTTACATACGGAACAGACTGTGGTTTAATATGATGCAGGGTTTCCCTTGTTTTTAAAATTTTAAATGTAATTTTTACAGATAATGGGACCTTAGTCATCTCAAATATTCACCAGTCTGATTCAGGAGAGTACCACTGCACTGCCAAAAACAGAGTCGGTCAGGATGTAAGAAGCGCCATTATAACTGTAACAGGTGGGCAAAAGGCACGAGAACTTAACTATTAACAGTTCTCATGCCACCAGTTAATATACTGTACATCAGTTTCCTGTTTGAATCTCGGTTTGATCTAATCATTCTAATGCTCTGACTTAAAGCTGACTCTGATGTCCTACGTGATAAAGAAGCACTGAGTAAAATGATTATAACCACTGTGAGTAATGCAGTATGCAGAATCATATTGGTACAATCAATCATCTGTGACATTAGCCTCATAACATGTGTGACTGTGTAACTGTGACTCTGTGATTGTTTTGCAAGTACTTTGGCATTTTCATCAACATTCTCCACCATTTTCAATGGTTAAGCGCATTTAAAAGATTGCCTTGCAACAAATGCATCTTGTAACAATTATGGGTCTGAATTTGTTTGTTTCTCTAACCTTCCAGGTTCCAGAGAGTGAACAAGAACTATTTACTAATTCCTTTTTCCATGGCTCAAAGATTCGGAACAATACAGAGATAAAAGAATCGCTTCAGTGGACAACTGAAGTTTATACAAAGATATCTTGTAAGGATATTAACCTAGCTTAGAAAATGGACTCAACTCTGGCCCTCAAGGTCCACTTTCTTGGACAGTTTAGCTCCAACCCTAATCAAACACACCTGAACAAAATAATCAAGGTCTAATCAGGTTGTACTAGAAAGATAGAGCAAAACCACTTGAAGGCAAGCCTGCAAAGCCAGCAAAAAAAAAAAAAAAAAAACGTAACACTGTGGGTGCTTCTTGTACATCTTCACTTCCTTTCCTGGAGTCTCAGCTTCATCACCTGTAGGATGTGAGGGAAGGCTGCAAGGAAAGAAAAGGAGGATGGAGGAATTTAATGAAAGCTTTTTGTATATATTGGAATACTTGATCACTTCACAGTGTCATCAGGAGCGCTCAAAGGATCTACCGTTATTCGGGCAGCATTACAAATCAGATTGTCACAGACCCAAATTTCTCCCAATAATAAGACCATATTTGGTTAGAGGCTGGTGAGTTTGATCAGGTTTGGAGCTAGACTCTGCAGAAAATTGGATCTTGAGGGCCAGAGTTGAGAATCCCTGGCATTGAGGAGCAGTGTTGTAGTACTCGAGACTCGGACTCGTCTCGGACTCGGTCTCGAGACCATATTTTAATGGTCTTGGTCTTGTCATGGACTCGTGTGCATTTGGACTCGGAATTGAGAAAAAGGATTTCTCTAAGTAAATGAAAGTAAATTAGGTAATCAACCCTCACTGGTTTCGGTCTCGACTCGGACTCGACCGTCTCTGGTCTCGGACTCGACTCTCTGTGGACTCGGTCTTGACTCGGACTCGACTCTCTCTGGTCTCGGTCTCGACTCGAGTGAGGTGGTCTCGACTACAACACTGTTAAGGAGTTTTTTCTTTCTGTTTGTTTGGTGCGTTGGGTTGTTTTTTTCCTCATTCTTATTTTCTTTGTTTGTTGCAGTGTTGAATGCTTTTGTGGAGGACTCACCAACATATTTGAATCTTGAATCTACCCAAGACACTACAGAATTGATTTCACTGAAGCCAACTGGCATTAGCGTAGGAAGTAATGATAACATTAAAGAACTTATTCAAACACAAAATCCAACTGCTGTGCCCGTCAAACCAACAACATCTCCCCAACTCAAAGAGACTTTTATGCAGGATACACATCCACATATCCAACCAACGGACCAGGTCACTAAACCTCCATTAATGAATCCAATCACAAACAGCCCCTCGCCTGCAGACTCATATTCTCAGATTACAAACATTCAAAGCTTTTCCCAGACTCCAGGCTTACCTTTAATGGATGTGGACAACTTCACTGTGGAACAGCATCAGAATAAGAGTCAAAGCATTAAGCAGTCTGGAGGTACGAAATCATCGGTGACAAATGACACAGAACTAGTTGAATCACTCAAGAAAAACACCTCACAGGCCCCTATGAAGACCACTGACAATAATAACAGGTTGGTTATCAAATTAGCTTCTTCATTTATCAGCTTATCAGCTGAACCCCCTTCCCCCCTAAAATATTTCATAATTAAAGTAGTTATTTTGGTCTTTTTTTTATAGTATAAGATTATGATATATACACCCTAATAGTCATTTAGTTAATAGTTAAGTCAATAACTTTGAAACAAAAAGTATTATTTCTTTCAACCTTAACAAACTATTATTGAACATGACAGAATGACAATACATTTAGTTTTAGTCAAGACTTCTATGTACGTAGATCCTTAAATAGTTGAAACTTTAATTAATTTGTATTGAAAATTTGCTGAAATTTGCTTTTTGTTTCATGCTTTGTTTGATTTGTGATTTTTAAATAACACATGACCCTCTTTTCCTCAGAGAAAAGGAGAAATCTCAGACTTGGTTGCCTGTGATTGAGAAACATGACATTCCCATTGTGGTTGGAGTAGGTGTTTCTTTGGCATTCATTTTCATTGCCATGGCCTTTTATTCTCTGGTTCAGACAAATGATCCTGCTGCTATGCCTACAGGGAGAGCAGGTGAGACTTTAATATAATAAAAATAAACCTTGATACTCACTAAACTAGCATAGACCTGTGATGAGTGAATGAGAGTAGTTATAATAGGCTACCTTGTGTCAAAATGATTTATGGCTTTTTGATTGACAGGTGGGCGGGGCTGACCTTTGCCCTTCCGGATTCGCTCTTTGAAGTAGTCATAAAGCTTTGACCTTTGACATACCGTGTCTGGGATATCGATTAACCTTTGACCTATCGATCAATCAAATGGACAGGTGGTGTTGACCCGTTGACCTTTCTAATCCAAAAAACATGTGTGTGTGTGAACATGTGTGGTTTGACCGGATGACCTTTTTTAATCCAAAAAACATGTGTGGGAACATGTGTGGTTTTGTCCCCTTAGTGACCCCAGGAAGCGATCGATCAAAATGGACAGGTTTGACCCCGGTTGTCTGGTTTTATCATTGATGTAGCCCCCCTCCCATACCAGAAAACCCGTCTATAAAATGGGTGGTCTCTGTTCTACAGAACTCCCCATCCCATTCAGCCGTTGCATTGATGAAATAATTTTCTAATATTGCCCGTATCACAATATGGTCTGTAAAATAAAAGCGGCTTACTTGAGTGCTGATGATTCTCTCACCGGCCTTCGGCCCTGTGACAGTCGCAGTGTGAGATGGCTGAACATTCCTTCACCCAGAGAAAAATCTTACACGAGCTAAAAAATGAAACCGTATATTATAGATTATAAGGAAAAAACATTTAGATTTAAATCTGAAAAAGCATCTTACTTTATCAGTCATTTTCATCAAGATGTTGAAAAACCTCTCATCAACAACAGCATCTGTGTTTTCTGACTGTGTGTTTGTGTCTGTGTGTCTGTAACAGCATTACATTCTTGCATCCTGTACTGAAACAGAAAAAAAGTTAAAACTTTAACTAAAGTTAAAACCATGGTTCATTTAAAAAGAATATCAATAAAATGCTTTATCATTCATTGTAAAATAAAACAACATGTTTTATAGATTATAAGTTGACCAACAGTCTATCAAAAATAAAACCATCTTACTTTTTCCAGCTGGTCGACAAAGTAGTTCCTAAGATGTCCATACAATACTTATGTGGTTTACAAAAGATGAGTTTAAAGTTGTGAAGATCTCCCTGTGATTCTCTCTCCCCATGCATGGCCAGAGTGGTGTGTGTGTGTGTTTGTGTCTCTGTGTCATAAATGGCAATAAATGACTTTAGACCTCTCTGAATCCTCTAAGTCAGAGGGACCCTCTCACACTTATTTTCTGTGTGTGTGTGTGTTACATTATACCCCTTCAAGTGAGGACGATATATTTCACACTAAACATTAAGCTCTATATAAATGAAATGGTAATAAATGTACAATTAATAATTTACAAATATAACATTTCACACTAACTGAGTTGAAGTTGAACAACATTGTTCATTTAAAAGTATATCAATTAAATGCTTTTATCGTTCATTTCAAAAATAAGACTAAGATCTTAAGACTAAGATCTCCCACAAGTGATCCTCTCTCCCCCTCGCTTTACAGGCATGCATTGTGTGTGTGTGTCGGTTCAGCGGAGACATTCCATATGTTTGATTAGTGTTAATCTTACTTCATAGTATAATCATTAAAAGTTTAAATGATATCTTTTAAAAATACCAGATGTTTTAAAATAAATTAAATTAATTCATAAAACAAATATGCTACATCAGCGGTCTATGGAAAAACTTGACTATATTTTTATTTATCAGGGTGCATGTAAAAAATTCGATCTCTCACAAGTCATCTCACACATTGTGTGAAATGTTCAATAATTCCTTAAGTAGTATCTCTGCGAAAATCACCACATAGGTCTATCTTTAGTGCGAGAGCACCAATGAAGACATTTTAGAAACTGTGATGCCAAAGGTCGGCCACCCATTAGCTTCAGGATAGTGACAGAGCAGATGAGTCTCTGTGCATCGCCGAGTCAAAGTTTTGTTCGTACTAGAATTATTTCGAATCATAATCGTAAAAGTTTCAAGCTTTTAAAATGAAAAGATTGTTTAAATTAAATCTTTATAGTTTTAATACATTCATATCTTCTATTTCTTTTAAAGATTACTCTAATGATTTTGTTTAATGCCGACCTAAAAGTATTTTTATTAATATAGCCATAACAATTTTTGTACTGTAACTGCGTATTCTATACCATACACCTAAAACACTACCGTCAGAGAAAACTGGATTTTTACATTTTCAGTAAATAATTGAATATAATTTATAATAAAGCTGTTTTGCACTCACAAAGCATAAAATCTCTATTTTTAAATCAAATGATTATAAATAAAATGATATATAACTCTATAATGAATAATAACACATATGCTACTAAAATGTATTTGTACAAATTAAACATAGTTTTATCTAAAGAATATATCAATTACATGTATAATTACTTAAAAACTCCTTCTATTCAAACTAGATCTAGGCAATGATAAAGACTATCCAAAAAGCAAATAGTTTAAGCTGTCATAAACAAAGACCTCTCATATCCGTTAGTGATAGGGTGAGATGAAGGTTCAGACCCTCACAGAGACGGAGGAGTTACGGGCCAGATGAGCCACTGGGCCACAATTATGTCATGTTATTCTAAATTTTTATTCTAAATTCACTTAAAAGCATAATCTTAAAAGTTTCAATTAGATCTTTTAAAATTAAAAGACTGTTTAAAGTTTTTATTAAAGTCCTATCATCTGTTTATCTTACAAAACTTCTGTATGATATAAATGGGTTTGCATAAATTTAACCAAAGCTATTATTTATACTAAAATGTAAGAAAAATTAATTATTTCTACTAAATATTTCAAACATTATTTTTGTCCATGCCACATGAAACAAGTTGTCAAAGTTTGTTTTTGTTGTTTTAAAAGAAATCACACGACTCTACGTTGCACTTATTTAGATTAAGCTGTATCATTTAGAAAATCACCACACATTTTCAGAGGCGCAGTGTTGTCCATGATGCTCCATAAGTAAAGTTGGTCTTGACCGAATATTTAATTTACTCATCTTAATTCAAAGCATGATCTTACTTTTTCTACGGTAGCTATGACCATTTTTACGTATAAGATATATCATTTTTACTTTTCTTGTATCTCCCAAACTATCCTTATTCATTGTGGAAACAAGTGAAACCCTTCACTGAGAATATACGGTTATCGGTTATCTACACAAAATATATGTAGAATTTTCAAATGTCAGCTTTTTGGTGTTGACGACATGAACAGACTTTGTGGAGAGCCGATGATTCTATAGCAGAAACATGCCCTTTGACCTCCTCCATTTTGGAGGCTTTTTGTTAAAGACCCTACAGCTTCGTCCTTAAAAGGCACGCCGTGTAGGAATTTCACCCATCTAGCGGTGAAATTTTATTTGCCATTCAAACGCATAGTACGCCGCGCTTTTTTAAATGCGTGTTGTGATTACGGTGACCGTTATGTGCCAAGAAGCTAGGACATGTCGTCCAATAGCACTTTTTCGAGTTTAACTATACACATTCTACCGTTACGCCGTCTATATAATGAATTACACAACCACGGAATGAAAAAGCTTGTAATTTAGACCATTGTCGATAAGAAAGCAGGACTTCAACGTTCTGTTCAAAGTCTTTCTCCTTCATTACCTCTATCCACCTGGGAAAAGCGGTCCCGACATTTACCCTTGTTTTTAAATTTGCCGGTCACCCTTCCTTTTAGATTCAATTTTTAAGCATTATCATGGCGATGAGGATTGCATTATGAAGTATCGTGCAGCAGTGCAGCCTTTCAAGCGCCTCTCACTGACCTCCTTGCGTCCGTTTCAGTCAGCCGGCTCTCAATGAAAACGCGTTGCGGTGGACTAGTGCTTTTTGTCCCTCTCCGTTATTATAGTTTTTCAAGATGGGGGAACGACACGGCAGCCTCTGTGACTCACCCGTCAGATCATTGTCAGAGCTAAGTTTACACCACTGAGATCATATTTATAGACATTGATTTTAGCTAATGAAATGCGTTTTAAAAAATATTTAATTCCCCTTAAAAAGATAAAGTTTAATGACACTAGCTTGCAACGTTCCCCAAAAAATCAAATACTCTTTACGATTTGTATTACACTTTTAAAGGATAATCTTACTTTAAAGTTTTAACAAAAATGTAAAAGCACATATTTGCTGTTTTCTGACACAAGACCTTTTGTGAATAGTATTAAGATGGAGTAAATTATTGTAGTGTCTTGTTCTGTTTGTATGGTGTTATCGCCTATATGTTTGAGAAACTGCCTAAACTTTGTTCTCTCGAACTTAATTTACCGACGGGTACAAATAAAACAACCAACCAACCAAGACCATTAACCGGTTCTTTTTTCTTTTATAAATTGACTTTCTACAAATATCAGCATGATAAAAATGGACGATGATACAAGATAGTGTTGTGTTTAAAACCATGATAACATTTTCTTTGTTTTGACAAACCTACAGAAATGCCTTTTGATTACTAAGTGTCAGGCATAGTGCAAACAGACAATGTTTGAGAGCCCTAATATTGGCGTAATCTCTGCGAGGTCTCAACCACAATCGCAAAACTTTGTGGTGGGTGATACGGTCATAGCTTTACTAAAATAAAATTTTATCAAAATGTAATATATTATGGTTTGTTATCGACTAATACCTTTTATTTTTAACTAACGCTTCAATATCCAGCATAATTTTGTTCAAAATTGTTTTCTGACCCAAAATAATCAGATAAGGGAATGTTCACAAGCTACAGTTAGATATTCTCCTCCATAGTGTGTGTGTGTAAATAGTAGCGCTTAAATGTTTGGCTGTATTTTTTTATAAGTATCATACTCTAGCCTATGGTCTCACTTTAAAAACATAATCTTTATACAGTAATTGAACGGGCCCAAATCACCAAGAAACCAGGGTTGAAAAGCACCGTTTATAATAAATATGACTATTCAGATAGCTAGCAGATGTCTTTGTATGTTGGACAGTGTGTCTGTTTTAGGCGAAAACATTTCTTTGAGAACCGTCAACATTCATTCAACATTAATTTATGTGTTTGACTAAACTTTCCCTCTATCTACGATGCACAGACTATTGTAAACTACTGTTAATATAAGCAAGTATTACTTACTTAAGTTACTTATAAGTAAGTTTTAACGTGAAAAGTAAGCCCATGCTGTTTTACACTTAAACTATTACATCTGACTATTGCACTGAGAGAGGCCCATTCATTAAGTTTGGTAATTCTAGAGATCAGCCCGCTTCCATTTAAAACAAATACGCTTGTGATCATTTTTTATGTTTGTAATTGATTATGCCGTTTACATCTTGCTCCTTTGTACAGTTTGCAAAAACATGAGATATTTCGTTTAGAACATCTTTCAGCTAAGTCTACGAAACATTGACATGAAAGCTGAGTATTGCGGCTTTTCTGTTACCTACAAAAATATTAAACTCGTCTAGCTATTGTCCGTTGCACTGCACGGTCATAGATGCGCAGTTATTTTGTGTATGCGGCTAAACAACGGTTAAGCCGGTTAAACAACGTGAAAGGCGGGAGGATTCATTTTTTATTCCGTGATACTTGGCCAAAAGAGTTTTTGGCCTCATCACCAAAATGTTCAAATGGTGTGACATGCATGACGGATACAACAAAGTCAAAGTGCAGCTGTTCCACCCCGAGAGATGCGCGCGCAGTAGCTCCTTTACCAGACCATCTGCCCCCATTCACTACAGTCATCCTAAATCTCTGCTGTCAGACCCTCGCAAACGTCTTTACAATCCGTGGAAGAAATGAAAGACCGACTCCTCCCCCTCTTCTACAGATAAATTCCGGCAACCAGACCCCTCTCAAGCGCCATTTATAAACCATGGCTGAAGTCAACGGTACAGAACCCGATCATGTGAGCAGCTGCGGCATTCTTGATGATACCCACGGTCCATCGGACCATCACAAAGACTGGGCTCCGGTCAAAACTACCAGACGTCGCGTAGCCTTGGCACCATGCTTTGAAAACGATTGTGCTCCGGCTAACAGAGCTATCAGACCTCGAAAACAACCCGGGTCAAGCTAAAACTATCAACCGTCGCTTAGACTTGGGTCCGTTCATCGAGTGCGACTGCGGATGCACTAAACCATCACCACCACCACCCAGCGAAAAACCTTGAAACTCGCAACCTGACTTACCTCTCCAATCCCCGCAAAGACTTGGAATCGTACGACACACCTAAAATCATCCGCATCGTGTGGACAACCCCGCAAGGAAATCATCTGCGACGTCGTCGACCTTTGGCAAGGTCTTCCGATCGTCAATGGCGAGTGACCAAGCCAGTTCCAACATGGGTGCAGCCTGTAGCCTAAAGTCCTGTATGGAATTCATGTTTAAAGACCATTACAGAATCCAGATGACCGATCTAATGAATAAGATGATTATGGACGCATCCCACCCCGATACTCCGTGTTATGACACTGTGCGTCAGGCAAATCTCAAGAAAAATATGGCTCTTATTAGAGGACTGTCTAATTCATGGGGTGATTTGACGGACAAATGTGTTAACGGTGACAATCCACCCGGTGATTTGATAAAAGAGGTTCTAGATATGATCTGTGAACCACAACGCCTGCTAGGGGTCACCGATATGTTGTGTACTTGTACTTATGTGGCCGATGTCTGTACAGAACTGGTAAAGAAATCTAAAGAATATGACTCTGATGATGATGATGATGTAATCAAAATTGCAGAAGCTATTGAAAACGTTGACAAAATTGTTGTAATGTATGTTAATTACATCCTAGATCGTGACATGATGACCTGCCGTGACTTTCTTTTCTGGTTAGATTACCACTGACATGATTATTACTACCCATTTTTCTGTTTGTTTTTTGTTTTTTGTTTTTTTGTTTTTGTTTTTTTTACTTAGATTTAGTTTGTTGTATAAATATCATTTTATTCAATTTACTTAGATTTTAGTTTGTTGAATAAATATCATTTTATTCAATGTGCTTAGTGTCTGTTTTATTATATCCATTTGACTTAGTATCTGATTTATACTATGCATGTTTACTATGAATCCTATAGAAACCAAGTTATGAGCTTATGAGCTCCGACATGACCACAAAATATTTTTTATTTCAACATAGTGAAGTAAAACAATAACGACATTTACAGGTGATCGAGCGACAATAAAAAGTTGCGGCACGCAATCAGGTTTTTCTCTAGGGCATAGTTCACCATACTTTGAACTATGTCATTTACATCTGTTTTGACATTTTTTGACAACAGTGACACACAGAGATCTGTTACAAACGTACACATACAGAGTAGTTCGACAAATTCAAATTCCTCACAAGATTCATGCATCACATCCAGAACTTTTCTGAGGATTACGCCGACCGGTTCTTTGCCGTTTACAAACATGGGCGTAACATCTGTCCAAGTTTGAACCAACCCTCTTATGTCATCCATTTCTTTTTTGAGATTTTTCACACGTTTGGTATCCCTCGTGCAATCGTTGTTGTCATCACAGGCAGCTTCGATCATCCTGTGCATCAAGCTAACCATTGGGCCTCTAAAATGATCTTTAAACATAGAGTCTTGTATAGCTCTTAAACGACAGTCTTTTCCCGTGCCGCACTCACACGCCGGATGACGCAGAACTCCGACAGAACTCGACGGGGAGTCGCTCTCAGTCAGCTTTTGCGTCGCCATTTCTGAAGTTGTTGGATTTTTCGGTCCCCTATTTGATGATGAAAGTCCTTACAGCACAATCGCCCTTGTATGTTGACAAACTTTTTGGGTCAGAAGCGTTGTTCACGTCAGAAAAACAGGAAGGTTGAAGCGGACTTTGAGAGTCTGTATTATAACAGACAATGCTCCTTCGACTTTTGATCGATGAGATGTAGCAGCGGCACACCAGTCCGCGACTATTAGAGCTAGGGCCCCTTCAGTTAGGAAAACTGGGTTGTGTATGACTGAGGCTGAGCTCTCTGTAGAGTTTATCAGCCCTGCGATTGTGGTCCGCCCTCACTCCCGCTGGAGGGGGTTGTATAGGGGTGTCGTCGTCATGATGTCGTAAACGACTATATAGGATTAAAGCCTCATGGAATCAGAAGTCATGGAGACGTTATGCATATGCCGCCAGAGAGAATTCTATGAATTGCACCAAAATATATAAATATTTTATATATTAGAAAGAAGCTAGGACGTATTTTATCTTGCTTTCAGTTAACTTTTACCCCCTATTGAGAAGTTCCGTTAAAATTAAAATTAGTTGAAATTAAAAACGTAACATCAATATCGCGTAAAACTTTTGTAATTTTGTAAATGTACTTTATTTTGTTGTATGCCTGGATTTTGAGGGTAACCGACAAAAAGATGTCTTCATTGTTTGTTTTGCTGAATTTTTAAAAAACATAGATCTACATAGATGATCTACACATATTTCAGAGATCCTTGTGCGGTATTTTAGGGTTAACATTTATGCGCTATTTAAAAACTAGGATGGTTTAAAAACATTCACATTCAGGATGGTTCACTAACATTATAGCTCACGGTAGGAGACGGATATCCATGGGGTAATAGTGTAACAACCAGATGAAATGAAACGGTGGTAAACAATTGTAGAACACTAGCGGTTCAATGTTCAATATAAACAAGAATCTGACTCTAATGCGACTGAGCGTGTTTCACGTATAACTGTTGATAGTTAGATATAATTTATCTAGCAAGTGATATTTATGATACGTTAAGACATTTTGGTGATGAGGCCAAAAACTCTTTTGGCCAAGTATCCAAGTATCGGTGTAGACGGAATAAAAAATGAATCCTCCCGCCTTTCACGTTGTTTAACCGGCTTAACCGTTGTTTAGCCGCATACACAAAATAACTGCGCATCTATGACTGTGCAGTGCAACGGACAATAGCTAGACGAGTTTAATATTTTTGTAGGTAACAGAAAAGCCGCAATACTCAGCTTTCATGTCAATGTTTCGTAGACTTAGCTGAAAGATGTTCTAAACGAAATATCTCATGTTTTTGCAAACTGTACAAAGGAGCAAGATGTAAACGGCATAATCAATTACAAACATAAAAAATGATCACAAGCGTATTTGTTTTAAATGGAAGCGGGCTGATCTCTAGAATTACCAAACTTAATGAATGGGCCTCTCTCAGTGCAATAGTCAGATGTAATAGTTTAAGTGTAAAACAGCATGGGCTTACTTTTCACGTTAAAACTTACTTATAAGTAACTTAAGTAAGTAATACTTGCTTATATTAACAGTAGTTTACAATAGTCTGTGCATCGTAGATAGAGGGAAAGTTTAGTCAAACACATAAATTAATGTTGAATGAATGTTGACGGTTCTCAAAGAAATGTTTTCGCCTAAAACAGACACACTGTCCAACATACAAAGACATCTGCTAGCTATCTGAATAGTCATATTTATTATAAACGGTGCTTTTCAACCCTGGTTTCTTGGTGATTTGGGCCCGTTCAATTACTGTATAAAGATTATGTTTTTAAAGTGAGACCATAGGCTAGAGTATGATACTTATAAAAAAATACAGCCAAACATTTAAGCGCTACTATTTACACACACACACTATGGAGGAGAATATCTAACTGTAGCTTGTGAACATTCCCTTATCTGATTATTTTGGGTCAGAAAACAATTTTGAACAAAATTATGCTGGATATTGAAGCGTTAGTTAAAAATAAAAGGTATTAGTCGATAACAAACCATAATATATTACATTTTGATAAAATTTTATTTTAGTAAAGCTATGACCGTATCACCCACCACAAAGTTTTGCGATTGTGGTTGAGACCTCGCAGAGATTACGCCAATATTAGGGCTCTCAAACATTGTCTGTTTGCACTATGCCTGACACTTAGTAATCAAAAGGCATTTCTGTAGGTTTGTCAAAACAAAGAAAATGTTATCATGGTTTTAAACACAACACTATCTTGTATCATCGTCCATTTTATCATGCTGATATTTGTAGAAAGTCAATTTATAAAAGAAAAAGAACCGGTTAATGGTCTTGGTTGGTTGGTTGTTTTATTTGTACCCGTCGGTAAATTAAGTTCGAGAGAACAAAGTTTAGGCAGTTTCTCAAACATATAGGCGATAACACCATACAAACAGAACAAGACACTACAATAATTTACTCCATCTTAATACTATTCACAAAAGGTCTTGTGTCAGAAAACAGCAAATATGTGCTTTTACATTTTTGTTAAAACTTTAAAGTAAGATTATCCTTTAAAAGTGTAATACAAATCGTAAAGAGTATTTGATTTTTGGGGAACGTTGCAAGCTAGTGTCATTAAACTTTATCTTTTTAAGGGGAATTAAATATTTTTTTAAAACGTATTTCATTAGCTAAAATCAATGTCTATAAATATGATCTCAGTGGTTGGTGTAAACTAGCTCTGACAATGATCTGACGGGTGAGTCACAGAGGCTGCCGTGTCGTTCCCCCATCTTGAAAAACTATAATAACGGAGAGGGACAAAAAGCACTAGTCCACCGCAACGCGTTTTCATTGAGAGCCGGCTGACTGAAACGGACGCAAGGAGGTCAGTGAGAGGCGCTTGAAAGGCTGCACTGCTGCACGATACTTCATAATGCAATCCTCATCGCCATGATAATGCTTAAAAATTGAATCTAAAAGGAAGGGTGACCGGCAAATTTAAAAACAAGGGTGAATGTCGGGGACGCTTTTCCCAGGTGGATAGAGGTAATGAAGGAGAAAGACTTTGAACAGAACGTAGAAGTCCTGCTTTCTTATCGACAATGGTCTAAATTACAAGCTTTTTCATTCCGTGGTTGTGTAATTCATTATATAGACGGCGTAACGGTAGAATGTGTATAGTTAAACTCGAAAAAGTGCTATTGGACGACATGTCCTAGCTTCTTGGCACATAACGGTCACCGTAATCACAACACGCATTTAAAAAGCGCGGCGCTGAGAGTACTATGCGTTTGAATGGCAAAATAAAATTTCACCGCTAGATGGGTGAAATTCCTACACGGCGTGCCTTTTAAGGACGAAGCTGTAGGGTCTTTAACAAAAAGCCTCCAAAATGGAGGAGGTCAAAGGGCATGTTTCTGCTATAGAATCATCGGCTCTCCACAAAGTCTGTTCATGTCGTCAACACCAAAAAGCTGACATTTGAAAATTCTACATATATTTTGTGTAGATAACCGATAAAGTATATTCTCAGTGAAGGGTTTCACTTGTTTTCCACAATGAATAAGGATAGTTTGGGAGATACAAGAAAAGTAAAAATGATATATCTTATACGTAAAAATGGTCATAGCTACCGTAGAAAAAGTAAGATCATGCTTTGAATTAAGATGAGTAAATTAAATATTCGGTCAAGACCAACTTTACTTATGGAGCATCATGGACAACACTGCGCCTCTGAAAATGTGTGGTGATTTTCTAAATGATACAGCTTAATCTAAATAAGTGCAACGTAGAGTCGTGTGATTTCTTTTAAAACAACAAAAACAAACTTTGACAACTTGTTTCATGTGGCATGGACAAAAATAATGTTTGAAATATTTAGTAGAAATAATTAATTTTTCTTACATTTTAGTATAAATAATAGCTTTGGTTAAATTTATGCAAACCCATTTATATCATACAGAAGTTTTGTAAGATAAACAGATGATAGGACTTTAATAAAAACTTTAAACAGTCTTTTAATTTTAAAAGATCTAATTGAAACTTTTAAGATTATGCTTTTAAGTGAATTTAGAATAAAAATTTAGAATAACATGACATAATTGTGGCCCAGTGGCTCATCTGGCCCGTAACTCCTCCGTCTCTGTGAGGGTCTGAACCTTCATCTCACCCTATCACTAACGGATATGAGAGGTCTTTGTTTATGACAGCTTAAACTATTTGCTTTTTGGATAGTCTTTATCATTGCCTAGATCTAGTTTGAATAGAAGGAGTTTTTTGTAATTATACATGTAATTGATATATTCTTTAGATAAAACTATGTTTAATTTGTACAAATACATTTTAGTAACATATGTGTTATTATTCATTATAGAGTTATATATCATTTTATTTATAATCATTTGATTTAAAAATAGAGATTTTATGCTTTGTGAGTGCAAAACAGCTTTATTATAAATTATATTCAATTATTTACTGAAAATGTAAAAATCCAGTTTTCTCTGACGGTAGTTTTTTAGGTGTATGGTATAGAATACGCAGTTACAGTACAAAAATTGTTATGGCTATATTAATAAAAATACTTTTTAGGTCGGCATTAAACAAAATCATTAGAGTAATCTTTAAAAGAAATAGAAGATATGAATGTATTAAAACTATAAAGATTTAATTTAA
>NW_024121153.1:285352-317852 GCF_016745375.1 Pimephales promelas
CAGGTAAATCTTAGTTCCCTATCGAGGGAACTCAAACTGCGTCCAAGTGACACTTTGGGGAACGCCCCTCAGCGTAGCGTCTCTGAAGCATGAATGAAACTAAGCCAATCTCCGATTGGATCAACGTGATGACGTGATGTGTGACGACACATAGGCGGAAGCATATATAAGGAACCGGCACACACAACATGTCAGCTTTCTGTTCTTCAGCTAAGCGCTCTCTGTGACTGTCAGTCTTATTTATTGTTTGTCTGTCTAAGCAAGTATATCTCCCTAAAATCTAAATAATGGCGAGTGTGAATTTCAGGCGGTGTGTGCACCCTTGCCCTCGCTACATCACGGGCGGGGACACACACCAACTGTGTACACATTGTCTGGGAATGCAGCACGCGCAGGCAGCTCTCGAGGGAGCTGCTTGCGAGCATTGTGAGGCTTTACCGCTCCGCGTGCTGCGTTCCCGGCTGGCCCTTTTCAATGAAGAGGGTCAGCCTCGTGAGCCCCGTGGTGCGGGACCCGCGTCCGCCGAGGCGGCGCGGCGACGCTCTTCATGGGGCTCGCAAATGGATCTGTCTGGGGATCCCGAGGCTGCTGAGGCACCTTCTCGGGATTCATCGGACAGTTCCGATGCCCTCGAGCCTCGCGCAGAAGCCCGCTCGGCGGCTTCTTCTGCGCGAGTCGAGGATCCGATGCTTGAGCTGTCTGCTTCCGAGGAGGTGGACGTGCTCAGCATCGAAGGGGGCGGGGACTTCGGGGATGACTCGCCACCCCGTGTCCCCGCATATGAGGAGCTGGTAGAGGTTGTTTCCCGTGCAGTGGCTCATTTAAAGATCGATTGGCCACAAGAAAAGCAGGAAGTGCAAGTTAAAAGCAAATTAGATGAGCGCTTCCTGCAGCACAGGGAACAACCTCATCATCGGGGCTTACCGTTTTTTCCCGATTTGCATACTGAGGTGTGTAAATCGTGGAAGAAACCCCATTCTTCTCGTGTTTCCAATCCCACTATATTAAAATATAGTAATATCATGGGGGCACGAGAGAATGGTTATGGGATGATGCCGCGGGTTGAACAGCCTTTGGCTAATTATTTATCACCTGAGTCGGCATCATCCTTTAAAGCCCCGGTGCTGCCCACCAAGCCATGCAGAGAAACATCTTCACTGGTGGGCAGGGCATATATGGCTGCGGGTCGGGCTGGTGCGAGTCTTCACACCATGGCGCTTCTCCAAGCGTACCAGGCCGACCTTCTTAAGGATATTGATGAGGGCGAGGGACCAACTCCGGAGGATGTGGCGGAGTTGAGGAAGGTCGCTGATTTGTCTCTCCGAGTCACCAAAGAGACGGCCCGCGCTGTCGGTCGCTCCATGGCGGCAATGGTGGTCTCGGAGAGACATTTATGGTTAAATCTGACGGGCATCAGGGAGAAAGACAGGGCTTTCCTCCTTGATGCCCCGATTTCGCCTTCTGGCCTGTTCGGCGACGCTGTTAATACCGTTGTCGACAGGTTTCAGGAGGCGAAAAATCAATCAGCGGCCTTCAAACAATTTCTCCCTCGTCGCTCAGTATCCAGGAAGTCTGCCCCCAGTGGGCAGTCGCAGCCTCAGCCAGGTACCAGCTCCTCCACCTACAGGCAGGTTCAGAGAGAGAGCGTCGCGTCTAGAGCCCCCCCTCAAGGAGCTTGGGGGCATAGACGGCGCTCTCAATCTAAGCCGCAAGCCAAGCAGGGCGACCTGAGGGCCGTCCTGCAGGCTAAGAAAACATCTAAGAGGTCCTAGCAGTGCTAGGATCTCTGCGGGCGGCCCCACCCGTGATGGAGCGACTGAGGTCGTCTCCCTCGCGGAGCCCGCAGGAAATCGATGTTGTTCTCCCGCCGTCAAGTACGTTTCGGGACGCATCGGTTTCCAGCGATCGCAAGCTGCTTTGTCCGCCCCACGAGCCTGCGGACGGGCAGCGATTGCGTTCGCCCATCGAGAATCGTTTTCGGTCCAGTCCTGCCGGAGATTCGTTTCAGGCGGTCGAGAACGAATCCCGATTAATACCCGAAACCAGGCTCGAGAGCCTGGTTCCCTTGGCGAAATATTTCGATGCATGGAAAAATCTAGCGAATATTTCCCCGTGGGCGCTGCGCACGATACAATACGGGTACAGGCTGCAGTTCGGGTTCCACCCACCCAGATTCAACGGGGTGGTCTGGACTGTAGTCAACCCGACGCAGGGTCGGGTATTGGAACAGGAAGTAAACTCCCTGCTGGCAAAGGGGGCCATAGAGCATATTCCTCCACTAGACAGGGAGTCCGGGTTTTACAGCCGCTACTTTATAGTTCCCAAAAAAGATGGGGGGTTGCGTCCGATCATAGATCTCAGATATCTGAACCGCTCTCTGAGGAGATTCAGGTTCAAGATGCTCACTATTCCCATGATCGTGAGTCAGATCCAATCCGAGGATTGGTTCGTCACGATAGATCTGAAGGACGCATACTTTCATATATCCATCCTTCCATCCCACAGGAAGTTCCTGAGGTTCGCTTTCGGGGGCGAAGCGTACCAATATCGGGTTCTTCCATTCGGCCTAGCTCTCTCTCCCCGCACATTCACCAAATGTATGGATGTAGCTCTAGCACCTCTGAGGCTCCAGGGCATCAGGGTGCTCAACTATATAGACGACTGGCTGATTCTGGCCCAGTCTCAAGAGCTGGCGGTTCAGCATCGAGATGTTGTTCTTGCCCACATCCAGAAACTGGGGTTGAGACTAAACACGAAGAAGAGCGTGTTGATACCAGCCCAAAGGACTACGTTCCTGGGAGTGGTATGGGATTCGGTCGTAATGCGGGCACGATTGTCGCCTGCGCGAGTCGAGTCCATTCTGGCCACAGTGGCTGGGATAAAGCTAGGCCAAGCCGTCACTGTCAAGCATTTCCAGAGAGTGCTGGGACTCATGGCAGCAGCGTCCAACATCATTCCATTTGGCCTGCTGCACATGAGGGCCCTCCAGTGGTGGTTAAAAACCAAGGGGTTCTCCCCGAGGGGAAACCCGTTCCGCACAATCAGAGTTACGCGCAGATGCCTTCGTTCTCTGGTTATGTGGAAGAAAGCTTGGTTCTTGTCCCAAGGTCCAGTGTTGGGAGCGCCATGTCGCCGGAAAACCGTTTCGACAGACGCTTCCCTCACGGGCTGGGGCGCGGTCATGGACGGCCGCTTCACGACAGGCCTATGGCGGGACCATCATTCCTCCTGGCACATAAACTGCCTGGAAATGTTGGCGGTCTCCCGGGCTCTGAGGAGCTTCCTGCCGGACCTCAGAGGTCATCACGTCCTCGTGAGGTCAGACAGCATGTCAGTGGTGGCCTATATAAACCATCAGGGGGGCCTGAGGTCTCGCCCTCTATGCAGACTGGCGCATCAGATCCTCCTGCGGTCCCAGGGGAAACTGTTGTCTCTAAGAGCAACATACATCCCGGGAAGTCTAAATCAGGGAGCAGACGTCCTGTCGAGACAGGGGCTGAGGCCCGGGGATTGGAGACTTCACCCCGAGGTGGTGGAGTCGATATGTCAGAGGTTCGGCCCTGTGGAAGTGGACCTGTTTGCGTCTCGAGAGACGACCCACTGTCCGCTGTGGTTTTCCCTCACCCCTCCAGCCCCACTGCGTCTGTATGCATTTCCCCCGATCGCTCTGCTCCCGGGAGTTCTGGAAAGGGTCCGTCGCGACGGGATCAGTCTACTGTTGGTAGCCCCGTTGTGGCCGGCCCGAGTATGGTTCTCGGACATAATATTGCTCCTAGACGGCCCTCCGTGGGAGATTCCCCTCAGGAGGGACCTGCTGACACAGGCGGGGGGCTCAATATTTCACCCTCGGCCGGAGTTATGGAAACTGTGGGTCTGGCCCCTGAGGGGGCACAGTACCTAGAGGCTGGCCTGTCAGCTGGAGTAGTGGAGACCATACTCAGCTCTAGAGCTCCCTCCACGAGGAAACTGTATGGTTTAAAGTGGAATGTGTTTATTGATTGGTGTAGGAGGCGTGAGGTTGACCCAGTTAACTGCCCAGTGGCTTCAGTGCTGGAGTTCCTCCAAGATCGCTTCTCCTCTGGTCTTACCCCGTCCACGCTCAAGGTGTACGTGGCTGCCATTGCGGCTTTCCACGCTCCGTTGGGTGATGGGTCTCTGGGGAGACACCAATTGATCGTACGTTTCCTCCGTGGAGCTTGGAGGATGAGACCTGCGGCTCGTACCAGGGTTCCCTCTTGGGACCTGGCAGTAGTTCTAGAAGGATTGGCTGAGGCCCCCTTCGAGCCACTGGAGTCGGCTGAGGCCAAGAACCTAACGCTGAAGGTCGCTTTTCTGTTGGCCATCACTTCTCTGAGGAGGGTGGGAGATCTTCAGGCGCTCTCCATATCTAACGAGTGCCTGGAGTTTGCTCCAGGCAACATTAAGGCCATCCTTCACCCTAGGCCTGGCTATCTGCCTAAGGTGCCATCTAATGTGGCACGGCCTACGGTTCTGCAGGCATTTCATCCCCCACCTCACCTGACGGCGGATGAGGAGAGACTTCATAGGCTCTGCCCTGTCAGAGCACTAGGGATATATATTCAGAGGTCCTCTTCATGGCGGAAGGCGGACCAGTTGCTGGTATGTTTCGGGTCGCCCAAAAAGGGGTTTCCGGCCTCAAAAAAACCATCAGCAACTGGATTGTCAATGCGATTTCCACAGCTTATCAGGTGCGCGGTATGCCTTCACCTTTGGCTGTGAGGGCCCATTCCACTAGAGGCATAGCATCCTCTAGGGCCCTTCTCGCAGGGGCCCCCATCCAGGAAGTCTGCGATGCAGCTGGATGGGCTACCCCACATACCTTCATTAGGTTTTACAGCTTAGACATTCCGTCGACACCCGGCTCTCTTGTGCTCGCGTCCTGAGTGTGCCTGTGAGCAGCTTCACACCAGGACAGGCAGGGCGCGTTGTGGCGTAGTGGGTACTCGTTCCCCAAAGTGTCACTTGGACGCAGTTTGAGTTCCCTCGATAGGGAACGTCCTCGGGTTACGACTGTAACCCTTGTTCCCTGAGAAGGGAACGAGAACTGCGTCTCGTGGCCACGCCTTCCCCTGCCTGGGAGCGCTTGCTTCATCACAGAAGCTGACATGTTGTGTGTGCCGGTTCCTTATATATGCTTCCGCCTATGTGTCGTCACACATCACGTCATCACGTTGATCCAATCGGAGATTGGCTTAGTTTCATTCATGCTTCAGAGACGCTACGCTGAGGGGCGTTCCCCCAAAGTGTCACTTGGACGCAGTTCTCGTTCCCTTCTCAGGGAACAAGGGTTACAGTCGTAACCCGAGGACGTTTTTCTTTTTTTTTTTTTTCTTTTTTTTTTTCAGAGCAGATCGTCGCGCAAACAGTGTGTGCAGCACTAGTTTCTGTCTGACGTCCATATTCGTGTGTAGTGTTCTCTTCTTTGCTGGGTATTTGCGCACGTGCTGTTTCACATCATTTCTGGTTCATTTTGCTGTTTTTTTGTGACAAAATGTGGTTTGTAGACAAGATAGAATCGTTGGGTGACAGAGTTGTTGTCAACCCGTTATTTATTTGATTATTTTCAGAATTTAGACCGTACCATAGTACTGAAAGAGCTCTCATTAGAGTCAAAAATGATTTGCGCTTATCATCCGATCGTGGTTGTATCTCTATGCGTTGTCAACTCGTGTAGTGAATTACCTCCTGTTGTGGATCAATCACGTTGTGTTGTGTGGTGTGAACATCTAAACAACTTGAACACTCCTGATTTCACTGAGAGCAAGTCATGTAGTGTGAACTTCACAGTTCAGCCCAACGTTTTAAAATCATGTAGTGTGAACAAGGCATTATTGTGCAAACTGGAACCTTAGAGCCTGTTGCCACTAAGTTTTGCTGCAGGTCTTTTGCAGTCACTCGTGTTTTTCTGAACCTGCCTTCTCAGAAATGTGGATGCAGCAGTTGATAGCTTACTTTTTCTGCCCTGTCCAGGTAGAACCACTTTTCCTTTAACTTTTTTTTTTGCGAACTATGCTTTCAACGCTATCTCCATGAGCATTTAGTGCATTCACTCTCTATTTGTATCCTGTTCCTTGTTTGTGCAGATTTATAATATTTCTAACATGCAGTAAAACGTGACTGTCAACAAACAGTTCAGAATTTCACATGTTCTAGCTCAAGCAAATTTGGTGTTTCTAATGAAGCCCGTGCAACGGCGACAGTTGTACTTTGTGCACACCACACACACCAGCTAGTTGGAGAGGAGAGGAGAGAGAAAGAGAGAGAGTGATCGAGCCAATTCAGTTAATGGGGATTTTTAGGAGGCCATGATTGGCAAGGGCCAATGAATGGAATTTGGCCAAGGAAGGTTACCCCTACTCTTTACGAGAATCCATGGGTTTTTAATTACCACAGAGAGGGGGTGGGGGCCAATACTGCCCTACAAAGCAAAAAGGCAGTAACTACGCACTATACAGAGTGCAGAACTGAGAAAAATTACTTTTGCTAGGGCTTTTTGCAGTTACTACAAACGACTACCATTTTTCTCTAAAACGACACGCATTTAAGATAAGATGTTTTGTCAAATAACAAAGGACCCAGATAGCAAACTGACATTGAATCAACGTGGAAATATGACATAGAAACAACGTTGATCTGACATTGTTTTGCTCATCGAATTAACGTTGAACCAACGTCAGACGCGTCATTCTTTCAAAACTAACGGAAAATCAACTTGAAATCAACGCGTTGTTTCAACGTTATGAAAGCAAACCAATTTTCGATTTTCATTTAGCTTTGAAGAATGCCGCGTCTGACGTTGGTTCAACGTTAATTCGATGAGCAAAATCAACGTTGTTTCAATGTCATGAGAGACGTCGTTTCCAAAATTGTAATAATTAATGCTTTACCAAAACTGCAGTTACTGCCTTTTTGCTTTGTAGGGCAGAATGGCTGCTGGCCTGTGATTAGTTGCATCAGGTGTGCTTTTGACAACACCTGTTTTGTAGAGTTGTGCCGTTGTGAGGATTTCTATTTAGAGGGTTGAATAATTGAGACTGCAGAAGTCATTAAAAGTTTTATTTGTTAAAATAATTTTTAGTTACATTTGGTGAAAACTCTTGAAACAACCTTGTTGTGTTGAGCTATTTCAGTTACTTTTGTTTAGTTTGTTTATTGCAAACAGCTGACTTACAGAAAAAATGTTTTCCCAATAAACCAGGGGCCGTATGCATAAAGTAACTTTAGAATAAAATTAAGCTTAAGAAAAAGCGTGATTCATAAAGGTTCCCAGGTGTCAAAACTAGGTTTCAGCCCCTAAATTATTCAAGAGTGCCAGAGACATCCTAACCTAAGAGTAACAAGATGGCACCAGAGAGGAGGCTGCAAACTTTTCAACGAAAATATGTTGTATTGGAGTTAAATGATGACCGAGTTGATCATCAAGGTATGCTTTTTGTAAGAAATTCAAGGAAATTAAATGAAAGTGATAATTAAATTTGTGTAAATTGGAAAAATGCAGCATTGCACCATTGATGACTTCAGCTCATCAATCCACAGTAAGCAGGGTCTCAAATAGCATTATTGTGACACTGACCACACCAAACATACAGTAGTGGCCAAAAGTCATGTGAAGAGTTTATTTTTTTATTTTAATTACCCTTCAAGCTTATTTGAACCATCAAATTATGAGGAAAATATTTGTATATTTATATATTTTTTAAAATATTTTGAAATATGAGTGAAGCACAAAACACCAAACTTAGTGAAGTTATTTATCTGACAAAATTATTTCAATTCATCATGTTTCCTGTTTGATTACAGGGAAAGGATGCAACACATTTAGTTTTGCCTGTACCAAAAGAACAAAATTGTCTCTAGAAGAAAATAGTGTTATTGTCCAGTTCAGTGTTGATCCATTTCCGTTGTAAAAATCATTAGTTCTCTATTTATTTATTCTCTGTGGAGAAATCAGTGATGTCATCATACAGCTCAGTTCAGTTCTCAAATAATAGTGTCAATGCATGAAGATCAATAATATTGCTTAATGTTAAGAAACAAAAAAGGGCAAACTACAGCTAGGTTTTAGAAAAACTAATAAGGTCACAGTAGAAAAAAATCATATATTGTCTGCTACATAGCCATTCTATTAATATTTCATTGTCCTCTCTTGTTTTCTTCATGTGTTCATAATATATATAAAAAAATATATATCTGTACAATTTGGCATGTTTCATTGTGTTATCACAAATAAACGATAGACTCAGTGTACAACAGTGTTCAGAGAAGGTAGAAATGGCTACTCAAGGTAATAACACACATTCTTAGTACATATTATGTTTACTTCAGATCTCTAAAAAAATCATCATATTATACTCTCTTTATATAAACGTCATCTTTTTATATTAATTTATTTCCTTGCACACTTTTATCTTTTGCTTAGTATTTTCAATCTTACCAGAAGATGGCGTTGGGATTTTAAATAGCTCTCTGATGCTGCACTGCACAGTGTTTGACTCTGGCCCAAAGGCTCCTCCACCAGTGAAATGGGAAAGAGACACTGGTGGTCTGGACAGCAGGATTCATCAAATGACCAATGGCTCACTTTTCTTTCCGCGCTTAAAAGAGGAAGACTTTGGAAACTATTCGTGCAGTGCCAAGAGAGGGAACAAACAGATTCAGACAACTGTCATGATCAGCAAAGCATGTATGTATCTTGCATTAGTATAAAATATGAATTATTGAAATTATAAATTATAGAAGAGAGATTATGTTAGTGGTTACACACAGGACTGATGATACCTAGGTGTCCACCACAAATGGTTATAGATTGTAATTTTTGTGTTTGTTTGTTTGTAGGCCTGGAAGATGTGTTCTTTCACCCTCAGTCCATAAGAACTGAAGAGGGACATGATGTGTTCCTTCAGTGTGTCTCTGGTGATAGTTCTCCCCCTGCTCAGATTTCATGGTTGAAAAATGGCAGAGTTCTCACCAAAGGAAACCAGATTCAGGTTGCTACATAACTAAAACACTTTTATAGTAATTACACAGTCACGGACTGTTATACTATGGCCACAATAAAATAACTTACAATCAGTTACAATTTTGAAATACTTTTAAAATACGATAAGCCTTTACAAAATTATATATTGTTTGGTGATATATTTCCTGTTAAGATTTCGTCTTGACCAATGAGAATTTGGAAAGTCAAAGCGCATTGCTGTTTGATTAAAAATGTTTGTGGGTGTGGTTTTAATGTTTTATTCTATTTACAATCACACATGCCAGCTGACTAGTCACAAACTGATAACTTTGAAGCCCATCTCTCAGAGATTGTGCAGAACGTCAATATTTATATGATTTAGCACACAAACTCCACAAAGAAAGTGCAACAAATCCGTGGAGAGAGATTGGTTTTTATGCAGCCAGATCCGATGACTTGTCACCAAAAGGGGAAACTGGAAAGGGCTTCATGACAAGTGTAATAATATTTCTTTGCTAAATACTACCACTAGGGACAGTATGGAGGAGGGAGCCAAAGGAAGACTTCAGGCACCTTGCACATGGCTAACATCACTAAAACAGACCAAGGAATATATATTTGTGTCACCCACAATCCTCTTCTGAACATAAGCAAAGAGAGTCATGCAGCAACTCTGACAGTGCATGGTAAGACATACAACTTTGATATATTTTGCATTATACAAATCTGGCATTCCTGATACTTGGTGTATTTGTTTTTTTTATTGCACAGGTGTTGACATAAAGGTCATTGAGGGCCCACAAAATGTCACTGTACCTGTTGAAAAGGAAGCAGCACTCCACTGCTTTGTTGAAGGCTTTCCCATTCCCACAGTGCAGTGGTTTAAGGATGGACGTCCATTACCCAATTCTTCTAGATGGGATCTGCAGAAAGATGGACAACTGCTGATTTTCAAGTAAGATTTCTTCTAAGGCAGATTATGAATCAATAAGTGTGAAAATTAAAACATCAAAATATATGCATTTCTTCAAGAATAAAGAGTTTTAATAAAACACAGTTCAATGAAATAAATGAGCATTAATCAATAAATCATTAATAGGGGAGAGCGGGGCACAACCTAACGCATTTTGGTTTTGGCTTAATTAATTACACAAGCAACATACACATCTCTGCTACAAATGACCACTTAAAGTTTTTTATAGGACCTACCATTTTCGTACAGTTGCACTGAAAGTGACAGAAGGGCAAATATTACAACTTACCCCATATACGGGGTTAATTGTAACAGATAGAGGGGTTAGTTGTAACACTTGTGTGTAACACACATAATTCAGTACTATTTTATTTGTGTAGTTTGATTGTGCATCTGTATAGACAGATATCCATACATCCATCCCTCATCCAATCATCCTTCTATTGTGGATCAATATCATGGATAGAGACATAGAAAAGGGCTGCATAGTTTTGCAATAAATAATAATAAATACAATTATAAATATTGTAATTGCAATTAAATTAGATTTGTAAGTGGCAGCTGCATGTACAATTATATTATTAATAATAATAACAGTAATAATAATGAGCTTAAATTTTTTTTAAAGGGTTTATTGCATTAATAACGGGCCATATTTTTAAGAAATAAACAAGTTATCATTCATAGTATGCTAAATTTTAAACATTTTAAATTCCAATATTGTTTGTGAAAGTCTAACAAAGTTAAATGTACTCAAACCTGAAAAGTTGCGTGGTTCCGTTTTCATTTGATTATCATTGTACACTTGACGGCTTGTTTGTAACACTCTGTTACAACTAACCCTGCTGTGTATTACATATTTTAAGCCTAGCTAACAGTCGCTAGGAATTACTGACATGTTTCAAAACGGTGCTATGTTTGAGCCAACAAGACAGTGATTAAGGCAATATAAAGTTAGATTTGGAAACGTATATACACCCAACTCAGAAACAAAACAAAAAAAACCTATGATGAAAAAAATTACTTTCATGGTGTCAAAACACTCTTTGTCCAGTATCTTCACGAAATATGATCAAAACTTTCCAGAAATTCGCGGGAGATCGTCTTCTGGTAGCAAGAGAAAAATAGCGGAAAGACAACCTGCTTGATCCTGACGAACTATGTAAACGGTCCGTGTTACATTTAACCCTGCGTTAGGTTGTGCCCCGCGCTCCCCTATATGCCAGTGAATATCTACAAAATAGCCTTTGTTGTTAAAATTGTCAAGAAATGGAAGTTAGTCTTTTCTTCCCTATTGTGACATATATATATATATATATATATATATATATATATATATATATATATGGGTGATTCTTCAATTAGGGGAACTTTTATGTCCCCAGGTTATACATTCATGTTAAAAATACAATATTATAAAATAAACAGTTTAGTTATTTAAAATTATATTTATTGTACCACGAAAAAATGTTATACACTAAAATCAGTATGATTTCCATTTTTAAAATTATTTTCATCACTAATATTTGGCTATTCAGGCCTTGTCCCCAACCCAGACTTCAAAACTTGTCTGCTCTGAAAATGTGATAAAATGTAATCAGTTCATTAAACAATTACAATATATGTTTAAACAGTAACTTTAAAAGGCACTTGATGCATAATTCGGGTTAATATCTGTGCAATTTGTGAATATTTTTAACAATTTAGTATTGTCCACAACAATACTGTCATTACCGCAACAGTCTATAATTACAACAAGGATATTTCTGAGGGTGAGACTTGTTTATGCCGTAACCATGGAAATGAAGACTAGAAGTGGAGCACATGTCAGCCATGAAAGAACAGTGAAATTTGATGTCTGAAAAAGTAAGTTATTTAATCTTGAATTCTTTCTGATCATGGAGTAGACTTATTCAGCGTCATTACCATAAATGTTGTAGCAGCAATATTTTGATACATTTATATATACATTCACGTGATTTATGTGTATTTAAAGTTTTTTGTACTAGCTGTTGAGTAATGTTAGCAAAACCATGACCTAGCATCTTTTTTTCCTGAAAAAAATTAAAAATATCATTACCGCAACACGTCATTACCAACACACAACTTGTTGTGATGGTAATGACAAGTGATGGTGGTAATGACATGTTCCGTGTCACTATCTATATCATATTGTGTGTTTATTAATTAAGTTAAAGAAGCATAATACTGTGGTTTTACAGTGAAACTTAAGTGATAGTTCTTACTTCATAAAACAATTTTTTCTTATTTTTTTAACCAGAATGGCTTCCAAGAAATCAACAGAAAGGTCTAGAGATTATAGAAAAAAATTGAAGGGAGATCCTGTAAAATATCAGCAGTATGTTTACAGAGAAAAAGAAAGATACAAAAGAAGAAAAGAAACAGGAAAGCTTAAAGTAATCTCACACTTTAAGGCATTTTTCCACTACACAGTACCAGCTCGACGGTGTTAGGCCTACCACTCATAAGCAGTGTGGAACCTGTGTTAGGCTGGGTCCATACGTTGCGGTCCCTACAGTGACGGGAGTGTGTGATGCAAATCACGCACGCCAATTACATTGGCTCGTTCAATAGTACTCGAAGAACATAGGCTCTCTGGCGCGATCCCCATTCAGTCAACAGTCGACAACGTCCTCCGTTCCCTCCTTCAGGGAACGGTGGGTTGCATACGCAACCAGGGCGATTTCTTTTAACAACACTCACCAAAAGTCATTATTTTAAGCCTTTAAATTTGCTTTACATATCAGTGCACTTTTCATTTATGTCATTACCAAAACACTATGTCATTACCAGAACAGTATGTCATTACCGCCACGTTGCTTAATTTACAGCAAATGTACCTTTAAAAATGTTTTATGTTCAATCCTGAGGTGCTACATGAAAAGCCTAATAAAATACTCATTCACCTATTCAAAGAAAAAACATCTAAAATTAATTTTCCAGAAATTAAACAAAAGTGTGCTTTGACGAACACAGAAAAATACGTTTTTATGGTAAGAACAAGAAAATATCCGTAATTCGCTGAGTGGAAACATTTTGTTTTTTATACGCATTGTTAAAGGTTAAAACTATTTGCAAGATAAATGAGTTTAAATGATCTCCTTGATACATTCTGTGCATTATAAGACTTTTTGATGTTGTGATGGGAATGACATTTTGAAGTGCCAGTTGACAAATAGATATAAAATACTCAAATAATATTTAAGCTCAGTTGCGGCCATTATTATATCTTTACATCAAAACATGTAAACATTGTCTTGACATAATTCTAACAAAATTTAACCAAATTTCATTAATCAAAATCTAAGATGGCAAAATAGCCCCCAATTGAAGAATCACCCATATATATATATATATATATATATATAGCTTCTCAAACAAGAAAAAATGTAGGACAGGACTTGATTTTGTCCATTGAAATTTGATTGTACCGCTTGATCATTGATCATCGATCGAGATCATTGATCTCATGTGAGTTGTCCCGATTAAAGATTATTAAAGATTAAAGATTAAAGATTATTGGGCGACATAAATTAAAAACAATAATGATGTGCTTGGATAAATCATTTTACCTATAAAAAGTACTGCCATATTAAAAAATAAGAATGGTCAATTTTGATTTCATGATGAATTTAATATGTATAACAGAAAGCATTAAAGGTGTGAAAACCTTCTTCCTAGGAGAGTTTTGTCAGAAGATGAGGGGCTGTATTTCTGTGAAGCTCGCAATGAGAAGGAGAAAGTGAAATCCCAACCAGCCTACCTCTTACCTGCAGGTACTTATGATGAGTCTACTTTCGTTCCAGGTGGTAGCTGCTCACACCTGTCCTCTATTTAGCATACCTTTTCATCCTTTCTCACGCAGTTATGGATTGGACCTTTATGCTTGAACCTGCCAACCTAACAGTGAGGAAGGGTGAATCTGCGACTCTGTCCTGTAGGCCTCCTCACAGCAGACCTCAAGCACAAGTGTCTTGGTTTAAGAACAACAAACTCCTCCACCCAGGACTGCATTATACTGCTGATCCTAATGGAGACCTGCACTTCCACAGGTGTTTTGGGTAGATGTGTTTGCTGCAGTTCATTCAGTACAGTGGCCCTCCAGGAGCAGGATTGGGAGCCCGACGCTTTTGCAAAAGCGTAAATATCCAACGCACATGGCACCCTTTAACGTCTAATGAGACGCTTCGGTTATGGTTAAGTTTAGGTAAGGTGTAGGGTAAGGGTTAGACCACTAGGGGGCGCCTTCTGCCCAAATATATCTGCGTCCCATTTCACGTTAAAGGGTGCCATGTGCGTTGGATATTTACGCTTTTGCAAAAGCGTCCTATATGGCGCTTTGGGATGAGAACGCGTTGGGATTGGACACCCTTGATTTACTCTGCTTTGGCTGAACTGTCATGTTTGTGTATATTTTAATTATGCATGCCTTATCTGCAAATTTAATCTTGTAATAAGTTAAAACATTAAAAATGTAAAATATAGTACAATATCTTTATTATCTTTTTAACTGTGAGTATCTGTGTTTCAGTGTACAAGACACAGACCGTGGATGGTATTTCTGCAGAGCATCTAATTCCCTTCTCAAAAGGGCTATTACCTCGAAAGAAATCTTCCTAGAGGTTCATGGTAAGGAGTTATTTGACTTTGTGGAAGTAACTAGGTGAAAGTAACTAAAGAGATGTTATCTGAGAAAGGTTTACTCTGAACTATAAGATCATAAACATTTCACTTCACATATAAACCAGGAAGTGCTTTTATGTCTATGGAAACCCATCAGGCCCAGACATAATCTGCAGAATGACTTTTAGTACTTTTTAATACTTTATAATACTTTTTTTTTTAAATTCAGTAAATGGAGCTGAGTACTAAACTCATCTTGATACCTTAACAAATAGCAAAATTAGCCAGAATATTCAATAAAGAAACATGCAAAGGCTAAGTGTGCATTCTATTAATAATGAACATTTAAATTATGTATAAATTCGCAAAGATTCGCACGTGTGTCTTAAAGAAGAACCTCTTCATGCAATACATGTTGCATTGTTCCACCTGCCAAATCAATATGATATTGATATGATACTTTTTTTTAATACTATTTTTGTATATACTATAAAATGTTTTTAAATTAATTTAAATTGATTTGTTATAATATTAATCATATATAAAATGAAATTATATTATTAAATATTTTTAGGAATTTTGAAGTAACATTTAAAAACAGTGTTTACAAAGTGCTTTACAGAAGAGAAATACATGTGTGCGTGCGTTCACAGAAAAGAAAAAAAACATACATACAGATTATAGAAATAAGATAATAAAATTAAATTCAACAATAAAAAAAAATCTGTTTTCACATCCACATCCCGCAATGTTCTGAAATATCTGTAGTTCTATCATGAACCAAAGGGCTGTTTCACAAACCCATAAAAGATTGGCTAGTAATTTGTGAATTTTGACATCTCCATTTATTGTTTGCTAAGTTCATTTCATTATTATATTCTTTTCCGTGGTCAATCTGGCCTGTGGCCTTTATTTCAGAACCTCCATCCGTGACTATCTGGCCAACGGTGATAACGTCTCCTGTAGGAGCTGAAGTGACGATTCACTGCCAAGTGTTAGGACACCCTGCTCCTTCAATCAAGTGGTTAAAGCTAGGTCAGTCTGTCCAAACTGGAGGCAAAATTATCATGGGGTAAGTTTTGCATGAAGAGTTTATTAACTATAATTGTGCTTCTTGTTTACCGGGTGGTGCTTTGTCAATTCATTTTGTTCCCAGGTTGAGAAACACAACTCTCTACATTTCATCAGTGAGAAAGCATGATGAAGGACATTACACATGCACAGCCTCCAATGCACTGGGTCACGATGAGAAAACTATGACTCTTCGAGTTGCTGGTAAATTTTCTTTGCCAAAAAAGTACAAGAATGCTAAAAAAAAGTTCCATAGTACTACAGTTCGTTCTGGAACTCCTATGTTAGGGCTGCAAGATTTGGGCCAAAATGATAATCACGATTATTTTGATCAATGTTGAGATCATGATTAATTATCACGATTATTTGTTGATTTTAACCAAAACTTATTTTATTGTCACATAGGCTAATTATAACTGCTTTCACATCCATATTGTGCTACATTCCTGCTAATGTATATGTGCATTAAAATAAAACAGGTGCTCCCATTCACCAAAATTCAGTGCATCTCTTTAAAGAATAAAGAAAAATAAAGAAAACAATAAATAAAATGTAGCAAAACTTCAACAGGGCACTATTTTACATTTTACTTTGTGTAAATATATATTATAAACTTGCATTGTACCTGAATAATGGATGTGAATAAAACGCCCAAAATATGAAATCAATAAAAAACAAATATTCCATAACAGAATGTAACCAAATGAGAACATGTCAAGGCAGAACTATGCACTAGTTCGATTAATGCATGAAATTCAGAGTCCTTGTTATTTGACACTTAAGAAATGTAAAATGTGTCAGTGATTAGTTGTGAAATCTTACTGCATACATTTTAATCTATTTAATCATCCATATATGAAAGTTTATGTGGTCGAATTTTTTTTATTTATTAAACAATAGTTCAAAACAAGATGTTTGTATTAGCCTTCTGATTATTGGAGTCCATTAATCGAACTTTCATGCCTCTGATATAGAAATTATATATTACTATGTAGTGTGTATGTACCAATTTACTAATGCAATTTACTAATGCTCACACTCGGTCTCTCTCACGCGCTGTCACTCAGTCTCAGACACAACCGGTATCTCTCGCGTGCTGTCGTTCCGTGTCGCTCGCTCGCACGCAGACAGACACACTCGAGGTGTTTCTCAATGTCAAGGAAGGATCCTAGGAAGCCGGAATTCATTTCGAGGATGAGCACGCTTGAACACTCCCCAGATAGCAAACTGACATTGAATCAACGTGGAAATATGACATCGAAACAACGTTGATCTGACATTGTTTTGCTCATCGAATTAACGTTGAACCAACGTCAGACGCGTCATTCTTTCAAAACTAACGGAAAATCAACTTGAAATCAACGCGTTGTTTCAACGTTATGAAAGCAAACCAGTTTTCGATTTTCAATTAGCTTTGAAGAATGCCGCGTCTGACGTTGGTTCAACGTTAATTCGATGAGCAAAATCAACGTTGTTTCAATATCATGAGAGACGTCGTTTCCACGTTGATTCAATGTCAGTTTGCTGTCTGGGTCGTCTCTCTTGTTCACTGTAGCTCGCGCGCAGACATAATCGGTCTTCAAATACGGACAAGCGTCCTTCAAATACAGCCTTCGGGGGATGCAGCCTTCACATTGGGACACAGATTCGGTCTCTCTTGCGCACTGGAGCTCGTGGAGGCACGTGATCAGACAGTGGTTTACGGAGCGCTAGATTGGCTTTGCAAAAAAAAAAAAACTTTGCATTTTAAATATCGCTCGATATCCCGCAAATTTGATCGTGGGAAGCCAAAATCGTGATCGTGATTAAAATTCGATTAATCGTGCAGCCCTATCCTATGTCTCGTCGAAGGAGTTTCCAAAAAATTGGGATCACACTAGGGAGAACAATAGTCTTAGATTGAACTAAAATGAGCCTATGAACATTGGAATGCAAGGCTTGCATCCCGCGCCCCACCTGCCATACCAGTGCAGGTATAAAGCAGAATAGAGTGCACGGACATATGCTTTTTGCTTCGGAGCCGACCGGTTGTGTCTTCTGAGTGGATGAGCTTCAAGGTTGCAATATATCTTCACGCTCAACGAGTCTGCTGTTTCCTCGAGACCTCTCTGTGTTGGTGTGGCGGCACTTCCACAATCTTTGTGATCTCCCGCCGTAAAGAAACCTAAGAAACTGCTTTGGCGGAAAGCTAAGGAAGCTAAAAAAGCTTTAGCGCAAAGCTAAAGCTAACGAAAGGGAACGTCTCCGTTACGCATGATGACCTTTGTTCCCTGAGGAGGGAACGGAGAAATCTCACCATGCTTGCTGTACCTTCGCGGAGAACTGGACAGGTCTGGTGTGCAATGCAAGTCCTGCATGCCAATGTTCATTGGCTTGTTTTAGTGCAATCTAAGGCAATTCATGATCCCCCCTAGCGTGATCCCAATTCGTTGGAAACTCCTTCGACGAGACATATACATTCCCTCCTCAGGGAGACATTTTTGGGTATGTTCAACGGTATTCATTGAGATAAGAGGATGTGAAAACATTATTTTTAAGCAGAGTTGTAAAGTCCAGGTTCAGAAAGTAAAAGTCCTCCTCAGTATTTTGTTCAAGATCACCTGGATTTGCTAATTAGCACAGTTTTTCAGCCAGGAGATAAATAATTAGTGAAATCAGCAGGTTGATTTCATGTGTGGAATAAACATATGGCAGGACTTTTACTTTCTGACCCTTGGGCACCTCTGTGATTAAGGTAATCATTTTTGTACCATGGTATTATCAACTAATATGTCACTCTATTATAATACCACTTTAGTTCTTTTTTTGTAGAGGACATTTGTGATGTCTTGACTTTACTACAACAGAATGGCAACTGGCCAAAGTTCCAAACAGCTGCTTTTGTGCCCTTGAAAGGACACTTTGCAAAGGGGATGCCATTTGTTAGGGGAATTCTAAACAAAAGAACGCCTGAATCCCTTCATAAAGGGCTTCCACAAGTCTGTTAATGAAGGGTTTGCGATGGTGACTTCAAGGAAGTAAATTTATGGTTTATGGTCATGTGTCCCGGGTGGAAAATTCTTACAATTCATTTTAAAAAGCTAGAGGGTGGGAGAGGTCGAGTTAATGTATAAACAGAATCATTTGTTTTGCTTTGTTTGTTTTCCACGTCATACGTTTCATATGAAGTTAAATAGGTTTCATAGGTAAGAAATTAGTTTAATAGTAGGTAGGTTCGTGCTGACGGCTTACAGTGTCCAAACAAGAGATGGCAAGTTTTAAAGTTGAGAGCAGAGACAGAACACACACATATACTCACCTAAATGATTATGAGGAACAGCTGTTCAATTACACATTAATGCAATTATTTAATCAACCAATCACATGGCCGTTGCTTCTATGCATTTAGGGCTGTGGTCCTGGTCAAGACAATCTCCTGAACTCCAAACTGAATGTCAGAATAGGAAAGAAAGGTGATTTAAGCAATTTTGAGCGTGGCATGGTTGTTGGTGCCAGACGGGCCGGTCTGAGTATTTCACAATCTACTCAGTTACTGGGATTTTGACGCACAACCATTTCTAGGGTTTACAAACAATGGTGTGAAAAGGGAAAAACATCCAGCATGCGGCAGTCCTGTGGGTGAAAATGCCTTGTTGATGCTAGAGGTCAGAGGAGAATGGGCCGACTGATTCAAGGTGATAGAAGAGCAACTTTGACTGAAATAACCACTTGTTACAACCGAGGTATGCAGCAAAGCATTTGACAAAGCCAAAACACGCACCTTGAGGCGGATGGGCTACAACAGCAGAAGACCCCACCGGGTATCACTCATCTCCACTACAAATAGGAAAAAGGGGCTACAATTTGCAAGAGCTCACCAAAATTGGACAGTTGAAGACTGTAAAAATGTTGCCTGGTCTGATGAGTCTCGATTTCTGTTGAGACACTCAGACGGTAGAGTTGGATTAAACAGAATGAGAACATGGATCCATCATGCCTTGTTACCACTGTGCAGGCTGCTGGTGGTGTAACAGTGTGGGGGATGTTTTTCTTGGCACACTTTAGGCCCCTTTAAATGCCACAGCCTACCTGAGCATTGTTTCTGACCATGTCCATGCCTTAATGGCCACCATGTACCCATCCTCTGATGTCTACTTCCAGCAGGATTATGCACCATGTCACAAAGCTTGAATCAGTTCAAATTGGTTTCTTGAACATGACAATGGGTTCACTGTACTAAAATGGCCCCCACAGTCACCAGATCTCAACCCAATAGAGCATCTTTAGGATGTGGTGGAACAGGAAATGTGTGCCCTGATTGTGCATCCCACAAATCTCCATCAACTGCAAGATCCAGCACCTTGTTTAATCAATGCCACGTAGATTTAAGGCAGTTCTGAAGGCGAAACGGGGTCAAACACAGTATTAGTATGGTGTTTCTAATAATCCTTTAGGTGAGTGTGTAAACCTTATTTTAAAATGACTGTATATATTTGCAACAATTATATTAACAACAATAATACATTTCTCTTGTAAGAACAGCTAATGGGCTCATGGACATGGTAACATTCCAGGAAATTATGTCTCCTCTTCAAGGGCTCTGCCCTTCGGAGTGAGTAGGGAAAAGGGATGCACACTTCCGATTGGAATTCACCCCTGATCTAACTTTGTATTTCTTCTTGTTTTCAGTGAAACCAGTCATTGTTTCCTTCGTTGCATCACTCACAGTCTCAGAGGGATCTCCTGTTAGACTCCCTTGTAAAGCCGTAGGAGATTTTCCTGTCAAATATACTTGGATTAGAACCGCTTTGATTCGAAACTCACAACTGTCTGATCCAAAGTCTCTGGTCTCACTCCCACAACAGATACGCATTGATGGTGTGTTACATACGGAACAGACTGTGGTTTAATATGATGCAGGGTTTCCCTTGTTTTTAAAATTTTAAATGTAATTTTTTACAGATAATGGGACCTTAGTCATCTCAAATATTCACCAGTCTGATTCAGGAGAGTACCACTGCACTGCCAAAAACAGAGTCGGTCAGGATGTAAGAAGCGCCATTATAACTGTAACAGGTGGGCAAAAGGCACGAGAACTTAACTATTAACAGTTCTCATGCCACCAGTTAATATACTGTACATCAGTTTCCTGTTTGAATCTCGGTTTGATCTAATCATTCTAATGCTCTGACTTAAAGCTGACTCTGATGTCCTACGTGATAAAGAAGCACTGAGTAAAATGATTATAACCACTGTGAGTAATGCAGTATGCAGAATCATATTGGTACAATCAATCATCTGTGACATTAGCCTCATAACATGTGTGACTGTGTAACTGTGACTCTGTGATTGTTTTGCAAGTACTTTGGCATTTTCATCAACATTCTCCACCATTTTCAATGGTTAAGCGCATTTAAAAGATTACCTTGCAACAAATGCATCTTGTAACAATTATGGGTCTGAATTTGTTTGTTTCTCTAACCTTCCAGGTTCCAGAGAGTGAACAAGAACTATTTACTAATTCCTTTCTCTATGGCTCAAAGATTCGGAACAATACAGAGATAAAAGAATTGCTTCAGTGGACAACTGAAGTTTATACAAAGATATCTTGTAAGGATATTAACCTAGCTTAGAAAATGGACTCAACTCTGGCCCTCAAGGTCCACTTTTGGCGCTTTTCCACTGCATAGTACGGTACGGCTCACTTGTGGTGCTTTTCCACTGCATGGTACGGTACAGTACGGTTCGCTTCGGGTCGCTTTAAATGGTACCTGGTCTGTTGAGGTTCCAAGCGTACCGTACCGGAACTAAAATGTGACGTGAAGCACTGCAGATCACTGATTGGTCAGACAGAATCGTCACTACCAGCGTCACTACTAGCGTCATTGGATTTGCGCCACGAGACACTTTTTTAGCAGTATTTTTGTTTTGCTGCCATCAGCCTCATTTTAAACACATTTTTCCGTCTAGCAGTTAAAAACAACCACATACCGAGAATCAGGAACACCATCCCCTCGACAGTCTCCATTGTTCCTGTGTTGTGGGTTTGAAAATGTGGCGCTTTTAAGATGATGTCATGGCAGTAGAGGCGCGCGCAAATAACGATCAGTCCCACACACTTTACTGCAGTGGAAACGCAAAGCGAGCCGAACTGTTCCGCGCCGAACCGTACCGTACTATGCAGTGGAAAAGCGCCATTTCTTGCACAGTTTAGCTTCAACCCTAATCAAACACACCTGAACAAAATAATCAAGGTCTAATCAGGTTGTACTAGAAAGATAGAGCAAAACCACTTGAAGGCAAGCCTGCAAAGCCAGCAAAAAAAACAAACAAACAAACAAAAAAAAAACGTAACACTGTGGGTGCTTCTTGTACATCTTCACTTCCTTTCCTGGAGTCTCAGCTTCATCACCTGTAGGATGTGAGGGAAGGCTGCAAGGAAAGAAAAGGAGGATGGAGGAATTTAATGAAAGCTTTTTGTATATATTGGAATACTTGATCACTCAAGCGTCACTTCACAGTGTCATCAGGAGCGCTCAAAGGATCTACCGTTATTCGGGCAGCATTACAAATCAGATTGTCACAGACCCAAATTTCTCCCAATAATAAGACCATATTTGGCTAGAGGCTGGTGAGTTTGATCAGGTTTGGAGCTAGACTCTGCAGAAAATTGGATCTTGAGGGCCAGAGTTGAGAATCCCTGGCATTGAGGAGCAGTGTTGTAGTACTCGAGACTCGGACTCGTCTCGGACTCGGTCTCGAGACCATATTTTAATGGTCTTGGTCTTGTCATGGACTCGAGTGCATTTGGACTCGGAATTGAGAAAAAGGATTTCTCCAAGTAAATGAAAGTAAATTAGGTAATCAACCCTCACTGGTTTTGGTCTCGACTCGGACTCGACCGTCTCTGGTCTCGGACTCGACTCTCTGTGGACTCGGTCTTGACTCGGACTCGACTCTCTCTGGTCTCAGTCTCGACTCGAGTGAGGTGGTCTCGACTACAACACTGTTAAGGAGTTTTTTCTTTCTGTTTGTTTGGTGCGTTGGGTTGTTTTTTTCCTCATTCTTATTTTCTTTGTTTGTTGCAGTGTTGAATGCTTTTGTGGAGGACTCACCAACATATTTGAATCTTGAATCTACCCAAGACACTACAGAGTTGATTTCACTGAAGCCAACTGGCATTAGCATAGGAAGTAATGATAACATTAAAGAACGTATTCAAACACAAAATCCAACTGCTGTGCCCGTCAAACCAACAACATCTCCCCAACTCAAAGAGACTTTTATGCAGGATACACATCCACATATCCAACCAACGGACCAGGTCACTAAACCTCCATTAATGAATCCAATCACAAACAGCCCCTCGCCTGCAGACTCATATTCTCAGATTAAAAACATTCAAAGCTTTTCCCAGACTCCAGGCTTACCTTTAATGGATGTGGACAACTTCACTGTGGAACAGCATCAGAATAAGAGTCAAAGCATTAAGCAGTCTGGAGGTACGAAATCATCGGTGACAAATGACACAGAACTAGTTGAATCACTCAAGAAAAACACCTCACAGGCCCCTATGAAGACCACTGACAATAATAACAGGTTGGTTATCAAATTAGCTTCTTCATTTATCAGCTTATCAGCTGAACCCCCTCCCCCCTAAAATATTTCATAATTAAAGTAGTTATTTTGGTCTTTTTTTATAGTGTAAGATTATGATATATACACCCTAATAGTCATTTAGTTAATAGTTAAGTCAATAACTTTGAAACAAAAAGTATTATTTCTTTCAACCTTAACAAACTATTACTGAACATGACAGAATGACAATACATTTAGTTTTAGTCAATACTTTTATGTACGTAGATCCTTAAATAGTTGTAACTTTAATTAATTTGTATTGTGTGGTACACAGGATGAAAAAAAAAACGATTTTAGGATTTTTTTTTTACCATTTTCTTGGTTTTAATCTTATGAGCATAGATATATTTATGAATTCTTGAAACTATAGTTCAGCGTTGTCAAGAGAAAGTGTGGAATGAGAGATTTTGATGGTATTTTAGTTCCTTTAATTGCCATTTTTCCTGAAAATTTGCTGAAACATGCTTTTTGATTCATGCTTTGTTTGATTTGTGATTTTTAAATAACACATGACCCTCTTTTCCTCAGAGAAAAGGAGAAATCTCAGACTTGGTTGCCTGTGATTGAGAAACATGACATTCCCATTGTGGTTGGAGTAGGTGTTTCTTTGGCATTCATTTTCATTGCCATGGCCTTTTATTCTCTGGTTCAGACAAATGATCCTGCTGCTATGCCTACAGGGAGAGCAGGTGAGACTTTAATATAATAAAAATAAACCTTGATGCTCACTATACTAGCATAGACCTGTGATGAGTGAATGAGTTTTTCAAATGCATAAAAAAATGTATATATAATTTTTTTCCTCATAGCTCTGAGGTGTATGGGTGGGCCTTGCAGACATGGGGAACGCCTTGCGATGGAAAGGACATATGATAACAAGTTAGTTATGTTGAGAGCATTTATTAATTGTATAATGGGTTTGGAACGACATGAGTATTTAATGACCGAAATTTCTTTTTTTGCATGAACTATCCCTTTCATTGAGTTATAGTTTTTGTAACATTTTTTTAATGACGGCACATTTCAGAGCATTTGAGGATGATAATTTGGTGGCTGTTATTGAACAAAGCCCCAATATATCCGAGACAAGAGCGCTTCCAACAGAAAGCTGCCCATCCACCATGATGATAGAACCACCATTAGATGATGTGCAAGAGGGTTTCCATTCCACCCATGACCTGCCAGTTATTGTGGAGACTCACCCGGAGCCTAGAGAGGAGGACCAGGTCAGTAGAAGTAGGGATGTGGCAGTGAGGACATTTTCCCACCTGTAAATTGATGTGTGACAACACTGGGGTTGGGGGTGTTGTTAGAGTTTTTCTCAATTTTTCACCTCGATTTTAAACTGCTTATGAATGCCCAAACGTATATTTTACTTTCCCTTTCGAATTTGCAATTGCTTGAATGGTGGGTTCACATAGAACTTCCTTCTTTAACGGTCGCTAATTGAAATATTGTTACAATTTAAGCAACTGTTTTCTATATATTTTAAGCTGTAATTTATTCCTGTGATGCAAAACGGAATTTTCAACATTACTCCAGTCTTCAGCGTCACATGATCCTTCAGAAATCATTCTAATATACTGATTTTACAGCGCAGTCTCATCCCAAGACGTCATATAACTGACCTCTTGGGACGTCTTTTGACCATACGTCAACATCCGCCGTTTTAGGGTACCCTTTAACGTCGGTTAGATGACGTTATCGGATCCTAACCCTTCCCCAGACCTAAACCTACCCCGTCACCTACAGTAACTGATGTTAAAGGTAAAGCGTCAGTTGTATGACGTCCCAGGATCGTCACGTAACCAACGTTAAAGGGTACCCTAAAACGGCGGATGTTGACGTATGGTCAAAAGACGTCAGTTATATGACGTCTTGGGATGAGACTGTGTTAGATTTTAAAACGTTTCTAATTATTATCAATGTTGAAAACAATTTTCCTGCTTAATTTTTTTGTGGAAAGTGAAGTCATTTTCAGGATTCAAAAGAACAGCATTTATTTGAAAAATAAATATTTTGTGAAATTACCAATGAAAGTTTTGATCAATTCTTTGCTTTTAAAATAAAAAATTCGGATCCCAGATGTTTAAATGGTAGTGTAATTTAAGGGCTTCATAATTTATACACAGACTGTGAATATACTGTAACTTGTGTGATATGGACCAATTTTATAGCACCCTTGTCTTTTTTGGGATCTCGCAGCCCCTGATCACCATTCACTGTCATTGTATGGAACAAACCAGCATTTAAGGGATACTCCACTTTTTTTTTTTTTGGAAATAGGCTCATTTTACAACTCCCCCAGAGTTAAACTGTTGAGTTTTACCTTTTTTGAATCCAATCAGCCGATCTCCAGTTCTTGCGGTACCACTTTTAGCATAGCTTAGCGTACATCATTGAAGTGCACAAAACCATTAGCATTTCTCCCAAAAAAAATTACCAAAGTGTTGCGATATTTTTCCTATTTAAAACTTGACTCTTCTATAGTTACATCGTGCACTAAGACAGACAGAAAATGTAAAGTTGCAATTTTCTAGGCTGATATGACTAGGAACTATACTCTCATTCCTGCGTAATATTTAGGAAACTTCACTGTCGCACCATGAGTGCAGCAGGCGTAATGTTATGACTAGGGCTGTCAAAACGATTAATCGCGATTAATCGCATCCAAAATAAAAGTTTGTGTTTACATAATATATGTGGGTGTACAGTGTATAATTATTATATATATATATATAAATACACACACATGCTTGTATATATTTAGGAAATATTTTGTGTATATTCTGTATATAGATTTATATATAATTTATATTATATATAAATATAAATATTTTATATATAAATAATATTTTTTTCTTAAATATACATGCATGTGTGTTTTATATACAGTATATATATACAAAATAATTATACACAGTGCCCCCACATATATTATGTAAACAGAAACTTTTATTTTGGATGCGATTAATCGCGATTAATCGTTTTGACAGCCCTAGTTATGACGCAGCGCCTGAAAATAGTGCCCAGCTTCCAACATGACTGGGACTAAGTTTGTGTAGTCATTGTGCCTGCTGCACTCATAGTACGGCAGTAAAGTGTCTTGATTATTACGCAGGAATGAGAGTATAGTTCCCTGCATATCAGCCTAGAAAATCACAACTTTACATTTTCTGTCTGTCTTAGTGCACGATGTAACTATAGAAGAGTCAAGTTTTAAATAGGAAAAATATCGAAACACTTTGGTAATTTTTTTGGGAGAAATGCTAATGGTTTTGTGCACTTCAATGATGTATGCTAATCTATGCTAAAAGTGGAACCGGAGATCCGCCAGAACCGGAGATCGGCTGAATGGATTCAAAAAAGGTAAAACTCAACTGTTTAACTCTGGGGGGGTTGTAAAATGAGCGTATTTCCCAAAAAAGTGGAGTATGCCTTTAACGTTCTTCAACATGTATTAATTTTCTGTTAAATGATTAGATTGATTTTGAACTTGCTAGTATTATTCCTATTCAAAAAACGTAATCTCAGTGACTCCACACATAAAGAACGTACAGTCAATTTGAGCATTAAAAGATATAAAGGAAGAAGCAACACTTACTTTTTAACAATATTGTGTCTTTTTTCCATTATGAATTAGCTGGAGACAATATTTGAGGAGGGGAAGGTGTCTCCCTCACCACATTCTGACATTCAGCTGCAGTGTATGGAGGACTGGAGGAGCAGAGAATTTGAACCATGTCAGGACGCCCCCTCACCTCCTCCAGCCAATCCAGCACCTGCCCAGGAGGAGGGTCTGCGGTCTTCCCTGACCCTCCAGACCACCGATCCCTCCTCAACTCCTGTGCGCCACAGCATTAGTATCTCCCACGGTTTCTCTCCCCTCATGCTGTCCCACTGCGTGTCTCTGGGCATGACCTCTGTGGCTGTGGATGTGCACTTCTACCCTTCGGCCCCCTCAGCAGCTGGCATTCCTCAATGCCCTGCTTTTGGGGCCCCCGGGCCAGCAGGTGAACACCAGGCTGGACCATGAACTATCTGCACCCTCTGCTAGCCACAGTAAATAACAAGTGTGTTTAACAAATATTGAAGTCTCTTCTTTTTTTTTTTTAAATCGCTCTCTTCACTACTGTCAGTTAGTTTAAAGATGGGGTTGATGCTTTTTCTCCCTCTTTTTTTTAATGATTGCCATTTCTTATAATGTTGATTTAGCGAAAGGGCACCTAAGGAGTCTGAGCTCATATGGAGCCATGCGATAGAATTTCCGTACTTTCCCAGTACTATGTACTAAATTTAAATTTGATGTGACTTTTTACTGTACTGTACATCTGCTGTACTGCACTGAAAAAATACTGTTAAATTTACAGTAAAAAAATTAAGAAATTTAACATAAAGATAAAGTGACAATGTTTCCAGTATCACCATGGTGTGTTGGTAACATTACTAGTGGTATGTAACCGATAATAAAAAAAAAGAAGAATTATCTGTAAATTATATGGCGATACATAGCCTAACTTCCAAAACCCATAAAGTTATTAATAATATTTGACAGTAAATTTACATTTGTTAGATGTTAAACCATTTTTAAAAATCACTATATATATATACAAAAGTGGCATTAGGTCTGGAAGATATAACTAAAAATATTTATTTGGGCAAAATCTTATTTTTATATTAATCATCTCAATATTTGTGAATTAGTTTAAAAAGCTTTTTTAATATTTCCTTTTTTTCAATCAGATGAACCACCATTTCTTCCATAACAGATGTTTGGAATGTTTAATAATAAGGTAAAAAATACATGTAAAATTGTAGTTTGAATATTCAAGGATTTTTTCACTTTATGTTAAATTAATTAAAGAATATTTAATCATTTTATTTATATATAAGAATATATAGTTACAACAATAGGTACCATCATTAATTTTTACTAAGACATTTTAATATATGAAATATTGACATTTACAGAATAACAACCATGAAATCTTTTGTGGTCTGTATGATAAATATAATTCACTTTCAGCTTTTTGTTGTACTGTATATTTTTGTAGAAGGGAAGTATGCATATGCAGACACAAGGAATATTTGCAGGTAACATTTATCATTCATCAGGTTCACAGACACTTTTTTTCATATGCCAAGGAATTTAAAATACTGCAAGTAATTAAATGTATATGTTAATGTATTTCTGAAAATTAGATAATATTCAGCTACTTTTCAAACATATTTTTAGGAAGTATTTCTACGAGCCTAACCATGGAATTGTGTAAAATATTGTTGGAAAAGGTCTCCACTTTAACGGAGAGTAAATGCAATGAGATCATGGAACTTAAAAGTTGTAAAATGGTTTAATTGTGCAACAACTTGACTGTTATTTCTGCTCGTGCCAAAGGTTAAACTACCCTTAACATTAGTTATTGCTGTGAACTGTATTCTTAAACATTAATCTCACAATTTTGGGAATATTGTACTTCATGGGTAACCAACTGTTGTAATTTCCTTTTACTGTATATAGAAGTAAAATTTATCAAATAATAAACTATGTTTCTTGTTGACTTTCTTGAACTTACACAAGTCATATTATAGGAAGCTGAGACACAAGTATTATTGAATAGCATTTAAACTATATAATTGTATTCAGAACAATTAATAGTGTAATGAAAAGAGAAAATGTCATTCTCTGTATTAATGGCCTCAATTTGTTTTTAATTTGTTGAAATGGTAAGCATAATCACACCATTCAAATGTACAATTTAAAAACTTGTAAAATAGAATATTTTCTGTTTTATTTCAGTAAACCACTTTTGACAATTATCAGACGTACAGATTCAGTTCTTTTTGACAAACAAAATCACATTACAGAAAATTCTAATAATATTGGTGCTAAATGCTTACCTTTTGCTTAGAAGGACAGGGATAGTATATAAGGTTATATAAGTTTATTTCAAGGAAGATAAATTAATTCAACAGTAAACACTGAAAAAACAAAACAAACAAACAAAAAAAAAAAAAACGGCCAGTCACATATTCAAAGTTCAATGCCAAATTACTTTTTTCCCCCCAAGTTGAACAGTGCTTTAGACCATACATTTACTTAACAGATCAAACTATGAGGCAAATACTATGAGAATTAGAAAAGCTAAATATTTATTTTGCCTGCGGTGGACTGGTCATCCATTTGTCCAGGGTGTTTACCTGGGATAGACTCCACCGACCCACATAATTTGGAAAATGGATGGATAGATGTTTGGCAACATGAGTGCCTGTAAACCTAAGGGTTGTTTACGAGTCAACAATATACTAAAAACTGAAACGTTTTTAACTAAAATGATCCCCATTCACATGGATTCATGCAAATGACTAAAAACGATATTTTAGTCTATTATAGCTATTTTAACGATCTAAGCGCATGGTCTAAAGCACAAGGTGCAAGTGCACTTAAGTCGTGTCAGTCAGAATCTACTTTTGCTTGTATAAAAGGATGGTCTAAAAAGGCTGTCCCTATTCTCTTAATGAGAAATGGGTGTGTTTTGGGCTTTACATGCAATAAACCAGAATCTCATCTCCCATTCTCTTTAAAAGCCAGTTGGCAACGAGCCATGGCGGATTTGCCATTAGCATGGCAGAATTTGCAAGCAGAAAGACTGAACGCTTCTCCAGAGAGGAAACGGATAGCCTATAGGCGCATATTACTAATGCGCTCTTTAAAAAACAACAACAAAAAAATACTGTTCAGGTCAATGGCACAGTCTATTTCAGTTGCCTTAAAATAGAACCCGATTCTAAAAAAGTTGGGACACTGTACAAATTTTGAGTAAAAAAAGAATGGAATAATTTAGAAATCTCATAAACTTATATTTTATTCACAATAGAATATAAATGACATATCAAATGTTGAAACTGAGACATTTTGAATTGCCATGCCAAATATTGGCTCCTTTTGGATTTCATGAGAGCTACAAATTCCAAAAAAGTTGGGACAGGTAGCAATAAGAGGCCAGAAAAGTTAAATGTACATACAAGGAACAGCTGGAGGACCGATTTGCAACTTATTAGGTCAATTGGCAACATGATTGGGTATAAAAAAGAGCGTCTCAGAGTGGCAGTGTCTCTCAGAAGTCAAGATGGGCAGAGGATCACCAATTCCCCCAATGCTGAGGCAAAAAATAGTGGAGCAATATCAGAAAGGAGTTTCTCAGAGAAAAATTGCAAAGAGTTTGAAGTTATCATCATCAACAGTGCATAATATCATCCAAAGATTCAGAGAATCTGGAACAATCTCTGTGCATAAGGGTCAAGGCCGGAAAACCATACTGAATGCCCGTGATCTTCGGGCCCTTAGACGGCACTGCATCACACACAGGAATGCTACTGTAATGGAAATCACAACATGGGCTCAAGAATACTTCCAGAAAACATTGTCAGTGAACACAATCCACCGTGCCATTCACTGTTGCCAGCTAAAACTCTATAGGTCAAAAAAGAAGCCATATCTAAACGGGAACCAGAAGCGCAGGCGTTTTCTCTGGGCCAAGGCTCATTTAAAGTGGACTCTAGCAAAGTGGAAAACTGTTCTGTGGTCAGACGAATCAAAATTTGAAGTTCTTTTTGGAAAACTGGGACGCCATGTCATCCGGACTAAAGAGGACAAGGACAACCCAAGTTGTTATCAGCGCTCAGTTCAGAAGCCTGCATCTCTGATGGTATGGGGTTGCATGAGTGCGTGTGGCATGGGCAGCTTACACATCTGGAAAGGCACCATCAATGCTGAAAGGTAAAGTTCTAGAACAACATATGCTCCCATCCAGACGTCGTCTCTTTCAGGGAAGACCTTGTATTTTCCAACAAGACAATGCCAAACCACATAATGCATCAATTACAACATCATAGCTGCGTAGAAGAAGGATCCGGGTACTGAAATGGCCAGCCTGCAGTCCAGATCTTTCACCCATAAAAAAAAACATTTGGCGCATCATAAAGAGGAAGATGCAACAAAGAAGAAGACAGTTGAGCAGCTAAAAGCCTTTATTAGAAAAGAATGGGACAACATTCCTATTCCTAAACTTGAGCAACTTGTCTCCTCAGTCCCCAGACGTTTGCAGACTGTTATTAAAAGAAGAGGGGATGCCACACAGTGGTAAAAATGGCCTTGTCCCAACTTTTTTGAGATGTGTTGATGCCATGAAATTTAAAATCAACTTATTTTTCCCTTAAAATTATGCATTTTCTCAGTTTAAACATTTGATATGTCATCTATGTTGTATTCTAAATATAATATTAAATTTGAAACTTCCACATCATTGCATTCTGTTTTTATTCACAATTTGTACAGTGTCCCAACTTTTATGGAATTGGGTTTGTAGCAGCACGCCAACAATGCGCCTGAAAACACCTCGTTTTCAGTCCAGACCATGGGCTCACCAATGCATTTGCTATTAAAACAACAGGCTATTTACAGGATGGGAAAATGATAACTGCGTCAGGCTGAAACTGGCAAAAAACACTTGGCCCTGCATTGCGCCGAGTGTTTGATAGGGCCCTGAGAGCCTATAGACTGAAGACATAATATGCATGCACGTGCAGAGTACATGCTGAAAATAACGGTATTGTAAATGAACGGCCAAATTGAATAAAACGTTTGAATTACTTAATTGAAAATCATCCCTCAATGTCATTGCACAAAGCTATTTGTTCAGATTTTATTCAAGTAAAAAAAATGTTTTAACTTTACACCAACAGAAGCCATTTTAATGGTTAGATCAAGTAGGTAACAAATAAGGTAATAGATGCCCATGTTCACTGTATAAAGTAAATGGTAAACCATACTGGTAACACTTTACAATATGGCTCCATTAGTTAAAGTTAGTGAATGCATTAACAAATATTAACTGACAATGATCAGTAGGCTACATTTGTTATCTTAATTATTGATGTGAACACGCATGTGTTTTTGTTGTTTACATGGAGTTTATAGAACCCTTATACATTGTACTTTATATAACCCTTAACAGTAGCGTTTTCAAAAACTTGCACTTTGAAAACCGTTTCCCTCAAAATGCAGTTATCATGTAAATGTACGGCCAAAATGCATACAAAGTTTGAAAATGGCCCCTCAGATTAATAAATGCTTTAGAAGTAATTTTGAGTGTTAGTTCTTGTTAACTAATATTAACAAATGGAAACTAATTTTAAAGTCCTACCACAATACTGAA
>NW_024121153.1:322852-347215 GCF_016745375.1 Pimephales promelas
AACGGAAAACCCAGAGTTTCCCTCATTTCAGGGTTAACATACTCAGAGTTTCACTTAACCTCCTTTCTGAAACAGGCCCCAGGTCTTCTGTGTTCGAGCTTCCCATGGACGCTGTACTTTGTCAACAATGGATAAAATTTATGTTTGATTATGTTCCTAAAAATGACGATCGTAATTTAGCTCTCTGTGCTGCCCATTTTATGGAAGACAGCTTCCAGAATCTCCACGAATTCAACACCGGATTCAACAAGAAACTGTTACTAAAACATGAAGCAGATCCAACTTTAAAACCAGAGGCAGCAGTTGTTGGGCCACAACCTGTAAGTAGGCTAAGACTTCATCATTTTAAATGTATTTGCATGTATAATTCCAGACCTAGCCTTGTGTTTTCTTTTTCTTCAAATGCCAGCGCTGGCTTTATAGCCACTAGGCTACTAGTTATGCTAATTTGTGTCTACAACAAACGCGTACAAACATTATGGACTTGAATTTTGTATAAGTACTAATGTTTTAAACATATTTTTCATCTATATATGCTTTATGATGTTATTTTCTATTTGATCAACTAATGCCATCGCTGTTTGAGTATAACATTAGTAGCCAGTCAGTTGCTATTGTTGCCAGTCAGATGCTATTGTGTAAAACAAACGTGTATAAAGTTAAAAAAATGTAGCAAATTATCCTTCAGAAACGTTTAGTAAGAGACGTGTGTGGTGAGGTTCTGCTTGATGCCTCAAACTGCAGTTCGACACCATTATTTACATGATTGCAGGCACGTTTCGCCCGTAAAGGTAATGGGCGTGAAGTATCCGGACAACGTGAGCGACAGTTTAGCCAATGACCACACACCAGCCATGTTTTCTTCAAAAACCTTAATTTCTTTTCGACTGAAGAAAGAAAGACATGGACATCTTGGATGACATGAGGGTGAGTAAATTATCAGCAAATTTTTTTTTTTTTTTTTTTAAATTGAACTACTCCTTTAATTCCTGCACCCTAATTCCCTCAAATTATTCCTCATTATCACTCTCTGTACCTCAAACCTCCCACATCCTAAAATCATCTGCTCCACTGACACCACTCACACAAGCCTGTCTCATGTTTTCCTATCATTTTCAGTGATTTATTTAGAACACTGTGCCCCAGTGTTAACCTTGTCATTACAGTTCCTCTCTCCTGTGCCAACCACCTAACCTAGTTATTTTTATACTCTTTTTAATTTGATATAAATGCCTTCCTTTCTCGCTGCATTTGGTTTGTTTTTGCCCAGATGATACTTTTGACCTCTGCTTTACTTATTTTAATTTGCATTTCTATATTTCCCTTCTTCAAAGCCCTCTATGCCAATTCATCCACCTGCTCATTCCCTTTCACCCCTACATGTGCTGGAACCCACATAAATTGTACCTGTCCTCCTTGATTTGTTATCCTTGTAACTGATTGAAGGACAAAACATCCTGACAGCTTTTCAAGGGAAAAGACCTTAAACTAACAAGCAATGAGGATGAATCAGAGCATATCAGCACCTTTTCTAGTCTTGTTTTTTCCACTCACCCTAACGCAACTAACACTGCCACCATTTCCACTGTGTATATACCTAAGACAATCTGATGTTTTTTCTATTAATTCCTATTCCTTTAGCAGGTATTGCCACCCCATATCCTGTCACCCCTGTTCACAGCTTTCTTAGAACCATCTATATATACACATGTATGAATTCTTTATAATCTTTATTTATGTGGTACTTGAATGTCCTTACCAAAACTATTTGATCTCTGCCTCATCCTTATTGGAGATTGCTATTCCTTCCTTAGTAGTTAGAGCTGGAATTTCCCATTCTCCTTACTCCTCATCTGTAGGGTCTGGACCCATCAGACACACACTAATTATTCATTATATACAAAGTTTTACTTTGTAACTCCAAAGCTAACACCCCGAATGAAACGAACACAAGAGCTGAAACAGTGTCATGTTACAGGGCTGAGAAGGAGATTTTACAACCTCCTCAGGAATGTGGCCACACGCGCAAGAGAGAGACAATGGGAAGACAGAAACCCAGTATTATACAACCAGCTAATGGTCAATGTAACCTCACCTGTATCATGCCTCCTACCCAATTAATCATCATTTAATGACTTAAACTTTGATGTACATCACATTCTCTGAGAATGCAATGTGGATTTGTTATGTCTATTTGAGAATGAATGAACAGTCTAAGCACACTGGGGACAAAGACCATAAATCAACCAAGAGCCACTTTCCCTCTCAGACATGGCACCTTTCTTATTGGTCAGTCAACCTTTAGGGATTGGATCTTTCTCAGGCTTTATTAGAGACAGTCCACATGTGACCTCACTCTCTTGGGTTTTCTCATCCAGCTGCAACACTGTTTCTGGTGATACTGGGGAACCGCTTCCCCCTCAACATGGCCCAGGGCCCCACAGGCCTTGATCCAACCAGATATGCGCTAAGGCAGGAGAGAGAAGACTCTCACAAAGAACCAAGAATAATCTCAGGAGTTTGGAACCACGGCTCCAACCAACAATGACTCCAATCACCCACTGTTCCGACTTCCTCACTTCTCCTGGGTGCCCGGGGTGGCCTCAACAGTGGTTCAGGCTTTGACCAAAACTGCCATGTGCTCATAGAGAAAGAAAACGTTCAAACAAATTCCACTTGCCACTGCCGGAACCCAATTCAATAAAATGTGGAAATGAAATGCTGTTGGTTCTTTTAAGAGTTCACATGGATCTTCTCATAGTTCCTTTCCCTGTTTCCCATTTCATTCTGTCACTCACCTATTTATGTAGGTATGCATGTATGTATGTATATAGGTTTGTTTAGTTTCTTCATGTTTATGATTTAGTTAATAAAACTTGTGCACTTTATGTATTTGTGTCTGATTCACTGCTTGCAAACAACGTCACTTTTACAATCTTGATCTTGCTACATGCTCAAAGCGCTGTACATGCTAAGAAATAATTATTCTTCTGTGGCCATGGAAGATACCCAATTCTTAGAATAAATGAACAATTAAAAGAGTTTGTTGGACGAACTGAATCCAATTAACTGACCCAAATATTCATAATTAACCACAACAAGTTATTATTGATTATTAATATTTCATAGACCCAAGTTCTTTACATATCCTTTTTATCATTCCCCAAACCTCTCCTTCAGGTGTTGATCTTCCTATTGCATTGCAAAATGTCTTCCAACTTGCCCTTTAAGCTTGACGTACTGTTTCTCACATTAGCCTGTGCCTTTTTATACTGAATCAAATGCTGCATGTTATGGGTGTTTTTAACTAGTTTAAATGCTCTATTCCTTTTTTTTAACAGCCTGACGACACTCTTCTGTCCACCATGGTACCAGTTTTTTATTCCTTCTTTGTTTACTCTTGGGAATAGATCCAGCTGCTGGCATAATCATTTCTGATGTTATTTGTTTTTTTGTTCAGTCTAAATTTCCAGAAATTACTATCTTAGATAATGATTCCTCAGTTAATTGCTGGAATTTGACCCAATCTGCTCTTCTAAAACCCCATTTAAGTATTCCTTCACCTGGTCTTATTTCCACTTGCTCTCCCACTGAGCATGATACTGGGTAGTAATCACTGCCCACTGTTGTATTGTTTGAAACAGGCCAGTTACTTATTCCAGCTAAGGGATTAGACAAATCTAAAGCTAATTCCTTTCCTGTTGTTATGTTAATTCTTGTTCCTCCTCCGTCATTCATTCACACTAATTCCTTATCATCCATCAAATCTTCAATTACCCTTCCATTTACATCTGTCTGTGAACCCCCTCCCCCCATATTTTACTGTGAGCCTTAAAATCTGCACACGATATTACTTTTTCTCTATTATTTCCTTTAATTCTTAACTTATCTACTTCCAAACTTTAGCAAGGATTATAGCAATTTTCTATAACAACTTCCTCCCCTCTTACCCACAATGCTACCACAATATATTCTAGATCCTTTCCCTTTTCTAGTACCCTGTGGCTTCGTCCCAATTCGCCTACTTATACTACGCCCTTTGTGAAGAAAAAGTACACACTTTTGAGTGTGTAGCAAAGGAGTAGGCAAGCTTTGGGACATACTACTTCGTCATGACGACACTCATGGAAACATGGAAAAGATACCTTTTATCGCATGTCCAGGCGCGTCCAGTTAGGGTTGTTTGGATTACCTTCTCTTTGTTTGGTTTTTAAAGCATCAACTTTGAAGCTCTGGGATGGCATGAGGGTGAGGGAAGTAATTTTGGGGTAAAATTTTAAGTATGGGGCTTCCATGTCTTTCTGCAATAAAACACTTACAGACATGTTTCCATAGAGGAGGGTGGTAAACTCATTGGAAATTACCCTTGGAATGACAAAAACAGACCTAAACATAACCCAGACACAACCCAAGGCTCACTGCACCTTCCCTTTTAGAACAGATATTGAAGTGATTAAGTTCTCCCTAACCCTCATGGTGTCATTACCTGTCCTGCAGGTTGGGTTGAGAAGGCCTCGACCAACTTCTCCACCCCGTAGTGCATGAGGATAGAGGTGTTGAAAAGGAACTGAGAGTACTGAATATCATCTCCATCGATGTGGAAGCTGTCAGGCATGAGCGGGTGCCAGTGGTAAAGCTGACTGAACTCCACAGAAATGCGGTTCTGGTACTGGAACTGTGAGGTGAACAGTATCTTGGGATCAAACCGGAGCTTCAGCCGGTAACCACTCAGATGCTGCACATAGTCCTCGATCACAATACGAATGGTCTCACCTTGAGTTTAGAGAGTCAACATTTTACAATAAATTAGTAAAAACTGACATTATGTAAATAGTGTACCACAAAGGAAAACTGTGAGCACTCTTGAAAACCTACATTTGATGAAATAGTATAGAGGATATTCAGTGTTTGATTTTTTTTTTTAATTATAACAGATTTGAATATAATATAATAATAGCACCAGAGTTGAAATAGACACCAAGGTTGGAGGAAATTCATAATTTATGAATTTTCTCTCTTTCAATAAATGACTTTCAACAATAATGTTAATTTGTTAAATATAAATATACTGAAACATAATATTAAAAAAAAAATCTCTTGTATGAAAAATGATATGTATAAATAATGTACGTACTAATATGACCCTGGACCTCAAAACCAGTCACATGGTCACAATTTTGGCTGAGATTTATACATCATATGAAAGCTGAATAAATAAGCTTTTAATTGATGAATTGTTAGGATAGGACAATATTTGGCCGCAATCCAACTATTTTAAAATCTGGAATCTGAGGGTGCAAAAAAAAAAAATAAATCAAAAAAATCAAAACTAGCCTTATACAATTGTGCTGCATTCACTCACAAAAATAAATGTTTTATTTATTTACGGTAGGAAATTTACAAAATATCTTCATGGAACATGATCTTTACTTAATATCTAAATCTTTACTTAAGATTTTTGGCATAAAAAAAAATCTATTTATTGCCACAAATATATCTTATTATAATATAATATAAGTATTTATAATGTAATATAACGTTATCCAACTTAACCTTAGTTTTCTCTAGAAAAGGAATGGCTGTCTAGCGTGCTCATTGGCTGCTCTGCGGCAACTGCAGCAGCCTACCACTGAGCCTGGTGTGACGTCACACCCAATGGTGGCGCTTCGGGCACACTACGCATCACAGCCCGCTCTAGGGGGTGTGCCTAAGCGTATAAAAGCACGGCTCAGAGGCTGCTTCCCTGGTTTCATCATCTGAAGTGAAAATTGCTCGTGGCGGGAGCACGGCCGGTTACGCAAAACTCGCTCCCTCTCATTCTCTTCCGAGAGGTTCTCTCGTATTGCGTAAGTTTAGCTTACGCTACGGGAACCCCTTGTCAACGCCGTACGCGCCAAGCATCCACTTTATTATGAACATCAGCTATGCTAATTATTTCCCATCTGCCTTTCTGCTGTTATCTCGGGACGCTTGTCCCGAGAAAAATGGCGTTCGTCAGGTCCAGTTTTGTGTCCAGCCTCTCACGGGGATTTCGGATGCCCCAACGCCTGTGATGAGACGACTCAACGCCTGTGATGAGACGACTCAACGCCTGCGATATGTTATGGCGCCGTTTGATTCATAAACAATATTTATACTTAATATTTATATTTAAACAATATGAATGTAAGCCAGAGGAGAACTGGCCCCCGACTGAGCCTGGGTTCTCCCAAGGTTTTTTCTCCATCCAATCTGATGGAGTTTGGTTCCTTGCCACTGTCGCCTTGCTTTTGGCTTGCTTTGAGCTTGCTCAGTTGGGGTTATTTAGTGTTTAGCAATGTTGTTGATCTGTGTTGTGCTACTTTCATGTTATCACTGTGAAGCTGCTTTGATACAATCTGTATTGTGAAAGCGCTATATAAATAAATGTGACTTGACTTGACTTGACTTTATGAGTCCCAGGGAGTCAGGGGAACACTGAAAAGTGGGAATTCAGGCAGCCCACACATATGGGAAATGCTGAGCGGTGCCGCCGGGCTGCATGTTGCGTATCAGCCCACATATGTGCAGATTAGAGGTGGTTAGTTGAAAGTAGCCTGTGCACAAGCACGTGGGCAGGACATACACATATTAGATTGACAGAAGTCTCAGTGGGTTCATCCTTCTGGCTCCTCTTAGGAAGTGTATGAACAACTTGTTCCTTCCTAGTGTCCGGCCTTGCTTCGACCTAGAGAACGTTGCAACGGCCGCCACGAAACCTTTAAGCGTGGATTGGGGCCTGCCCTTATCCAACAGTTCTTGAAGGAAACCGAGCACCTGCGAGACCTCACCCCTATGCGGGTTCAGATTTCTGTCAGTGCATGGTTTGGAGAAAACAGACCATTTAGACGCATAGATGCGTAGAGGGAGCTCTAGACTGCTTGATGGTGGTTCTATGGCCCCTTGGCACAGCAGTTTGGCTATTTCTGCACAGAGTAGATGTGCTACTTCCGCATTCACTGTCGACTCTTGTCCGTGTGACAAAACTTGGGGGACGGCGAGCGAACTGAAGTGCATAGCCCTGTCATATTGAGCTTAACACCCACTCTGAAACCTCTGGAATCGCTTCCCATGATTTTGCATGTGTAGCCAAGGGGAGGATGGTCTCCGGGTCCCGATCGCTACACACTGTGGGCTTGGGGAACTGAACTGGAGATTTGCCCTCTGTGCTTAAACAAAGCAGCTCACTGACAATCGCTTTAAGCTGATTTGTCAGTAATGACCCGATTACACCAAATGGGGGGGGGGGTGCTTTTACGATTTTGATACGTTTTTGAAGCGTGAGCTGCGTTTGAGGCAGAGCGATTGACAGTAAGCGCGAGCGCTCGTGAGCAAGCTTGCGACGTAGATTCTATGAGGAACGTCTTGCTGACAGTGATGGCACGCTGTTTCATACATGACACCCCGGTTACCTTGAACAGGGAACCTTTTCTGAGAGCTTTGTAGCAAGTGAGCGGCGCCGGAGGCAAAACGTTCATTAGTAAGCATGAGCACGCTTGGGCAAGCACATAACTTACATTCACGACCTGATTTATATGAGTGCTCATTTGCGGCGGCTCATTGACAGCGACAACTGGCTGTTTTATGTGAGGCAACCCGGTTTCTGGGAATGGGAAGTGTTATATGAATATTCTGTGACGCGCGAGCAGGCAAGACAGTGTGTCTTTTAGTAAAGAGTGCTGGTGAGTGGGCACGTGACTTACTCACAACCTGATTTATATGAGGTTGAAATGGCCGTATGACAGAGCGCTCAAACTAGGCGCGCTCAACTACCAAGACGTTTTTTGGGTGCGAGTTATAAAACAGTGATCAATGTAAAGAAAAAGAACCGCACTCTCTAGTTAAATCTCATGAAGATTTATTCATTCACCATGTCCACACAGACGCGTTTCGGCCTAAGCCATCATCAGTGAGTGAGTGTATGACAGAGCGGGCATAAGAGGTACGCGAGCACGAGTTCGCGATTTCTACATCTGACACTCGAGCAGCATTTACCACCTTTATGAGAGTGGGCTCTGTGGGCGTGAACGACACATGTGTCATAGTGCTTGTGTGTAAGGGTGAACACTGGGGCATGGGCACATTCTCTACACTTAAAACACCCATGGCGTGAGCCGAATAACCAGAAATTACACTCTTTATGAGATTTCTGTGGGTCGCCGTGAAAACGGCAGTTGTGTGCAGGCAAGAGGGTAATGTTACCGGCTCATTGGCTGCTAAATACTCTCCTGCAGTAGCCTAGGGAGTTGATACGGCCGAGTGTTTGTTTTCTGCGTAGGGCTCTGGCGGTCTCTGTGCATGGCGCTTCTTTTTGTGTGGTCCAGCAGATGGCGGAGAGACTGCTTCGGCACTGAAGAGGTCCAGACGAGCCCGCAGGGTCGACATGGACAGCTCCTCACAGTGGACACAGCCTCCCGACGAAAGTGTGAGTGCTGCGTGGTCCAGGCCCAGAGACTCATGCAGATCACAATATGGTCTCCACCGCTGAGCGGGGCTAGGCAAGAGCCACAGGAACTGCAAGGCATTCTGAAAGAACGCTTGCGGCGAGCACACACACACACACACATAGTAAAATGCAATAGCAGAAAAGGGATATGTTGTCGGATAGCGTTGCTGGCATGGAAGGCGGTCGAGAAATCGACCGGCTTCCACAGAAGCTTTCCTCTACTTGCAGTTGCTGATTCAGCGGTGCGATGAGCTTCGCTGAAGAGATGAAAATCAGGGAAGCAGCCTCCGAGCCGAGCTTTTATACGCTAAGCCACACTCACTTGAGCGGGCTGTGACACGTAGTGTGCGCGAAGCACTGCGTTGACAAAGAATACAAAATTAAGGATCATTTTTGGCTTTAATATCTCGAGAAAAGATTACTTTAGCCTTAGCGTAAGCTAAACTTACGCAATACGAGAGAACCATCTTACGTCAGAATGCGGATTGACAACAGAACCGGAAGAGAATACAATGCTAAATAAAGTTTTGTTATTTTTGGACCAAAATTTTCAATGCTTCAAAACATTCTAACTAACCCACTGATGTCACATGGACTACTTTTATGATGTCTTTTTGGACAAGGACAGTATACCGTAGCCTACATACATTTTCAATGGAGGGATAGAAAACGAAATCTAAAACAACTTAAACTGTGTTCCGAAGATGAACGGATTGGAACGACATGAGGGTGAGTCATCAATGACATCATTTTCATTTTTGGGTGAACTAACCCTTTAATTCAAATTCAGGAATGGAACTGGAATTTAGGCATTTTAAATGGCACACAACCATGACTGCAAAGTACATAATTTGAGTGGTATATATTTTAAAGTACATCAAATTATTTTTAAAAGAATCTGAGGAAATCTTTACCTATAATGATTAGCCTGGCAGTCTGAAACAACTGCTCATCCCCCCAGGTCGGATGTTCTTTTTTCAGGATATCACAAACGCGGTTGTGCTCACGCAGCCACAAGGTGGCGTACATACTGAGACCCGGCAGCAGTCCAAACACCTCTTGTCCAATGGCCAACTGCATCTCTGGAGGTACAGACGGTGGGTAGCTCATTTTGACCTGTGCATCTAGCACAGTAGGAGGGTATATCTCACCACTGACAACCTATATCAGAGCCAAACAGAATTGAGAAGATGTTTCAAAACTTTTTGTTCTCTTATTTCTTTTTCATTACCAGTAAATGAGTGAATTCTTTTGAACAACGAGCATCCTGAAATCTCTTTTAAAGTTGTTTTAATCAGTGAACATTATGCTCACATTAACCAACCAAGCACACTAGATATGGTATTTACTGCTACTAGACTAAACAGTGTGCAGTATTTTAAATGACATCACTGACGGTTAACAAAAACCACATGTTTAAACTATAATCACACCCACACTAAGAGATGAAGCACATTCAGAAGGAAATACTTGCACACAGCTGTGACATGAAACAACTGAAAATGCATGGGTCTCGTTCATGAAACACAAGCAGAATTATTATATATATATATATACACACAGACATGCTCAGCCTAGCATTACTAATGACTCCCCAACATGCCTGATGTGAACAGTACCTGGTACTTCAATTTCCCATCTTTATGCAGTCTGAGGTCCAGCTGGCGATCAAGAGAATCTCCATAAATGTGTCCAGCATCCACCTAGTTTTCAAAATGCAATGCAAAAATGCAAAATGAACCTAGTTTTAAAAATACAGACACTCAGCGAATAGCAAATACAGTACAGTACAAAACTAAGTTATTTTTTAGTTTTCATAGCATGCAACACTGATTTAAATGATCAATCATAAGAGGTAACAAGGCTTTATATAACCTATGCTGACATAAAAATATGAACTTAAAGTATGCTTGTGTGCTGACAATGAGATAACATTTTTTGACCCACCCCTTCCCCCAAGTCCTTCCAAAATTATATAATTATGTGGATGGATGTGGTTCCCGCACATCCTACTGTGAAAAAACAGCAGGCGATATTATGTTACATTTAAAAAATTGTGACTCACCCCATGACCTAGACCTTTTGTGAACCCAAGTCCCATACGGTTGTGAGTCTTAAAAAACTGGTGCGTGAAGTGCTGAGCGAAAAAGGCGAACATTAAATTTGTTCCCTGAGGGTCCAGCCTGAAATTCCGTCTTAACATGAACTTCTCTACAAGAATCTTGGGGTCTGGAAGCTTCATTTTCCCTGAGAGACACATGGAATGATTTTATTACAGCAAAGGTATTTACAGTGACTTTTGTTGTGATAGACTTGCCTTACAGCATTTTAATATTGCTTCTTATGAGGAAAAAAAATACATTTTCAGATCATGTGTCCTTCAGTGGGAAGAGGCTGATGACTAGATGACTAGAGTCTCTTACCTTTAGCCCCCATTGGTGTGGGGCAGTCCTGAGGGACTGGTGGCAGAATCCTTGTGTAGTAGGTGATGTTGGAATACGCCTCCCAGTTCAAGTAGTCATATTTGGAATTGTATGTAGGGGGGCTTGGGATTAAAGTGGCTCTTACTGTGAAAGGAGAGAATTTTTAAAAACACAATCAGACAATATGATACCTAGAAAAACACAAAACAAATGATACAACATGCTTGGCATTGCAGCTGACCACTAAACATTTTCCTATTATTGTAAGCCAACAACCAAAAAAGGAAGGCAATTTTGGAGAGGCTAGCAATAGCAAGCTCGCTTTGAAAAAACATAGCTTGTTTGTGGTGATGGATTAAAAAAATGTCATGATCGCTGTTCTCTGGCTGCATCTGAAATTGCATACTTCCCTACTATATAGGCGAAAAACAGTGTGTAGCAAAACTGGTATGTCTGAAATAACAGTACTCATAAAATAGTGGGCAAAAAGTACCAGGATGACCTACTTCTGGCAAGGTTCTGAAGTTTACATATGAAGGAAACTTAATCCCATGAGGCCACGGGGGAGGATTTGTGAATGGAGGTGAAGCGACGTAACTGAAGCTGGATGGTTACATGATAATGACAACATGGCAAAAATAGTACGTCCGGATTACAATCATACTATTGCACAAACATTCATACTTTATAGAACAAACTTTTTAGTGGTTGTGAAGTATTTACGTATTCAGAATAAGTACCTACTCAACAGAGAATTGTATTTTGGACTCCGTCTAAGATGCAGAAGTGTATGTCGATAATCTTGGTCTGATGTCACAATGAGCTAGCTTGCATACATTTTTGTTGGTTTTCTGGCCAGTTGTCACAATATTCTGCTGAAATGACATTGATTGTGAAGATGCAATTATTTGTAATGATGATTTGCATTTTATTACTTTTTGTTTAATTTTGGTGATAACTCTCACACTCACTCTGATGTTTGATTGTGGCATTTCTTGTCAAAGGTAAAATGCAGAATTATAGAAGAGAACAGTAAGATAGAATGATTTTAGGCTGAGTTTACTTTCTACTTATGACAAGGGAGGGGGGTGAGAGGACCAAGGTTTGAGAGTCACGGTTCGCTACTGGTTGATGTCAAGAAAGAAATGGAGGCCACTACTGAGGTAGGTTGTAGCACATGCTGTAAGTTCAAACAATTTAAGTAAAAAAAGCAAACAGAGGCCGCACAATGCAATATGCTTCAAAAAATGTTTATTTAAACAATCCAACAGAACAATTCAAAAAAATGTCTCTCACTGTGACTGATCATAACTCAAATCCACTTTCTGTTTGTGCAAGTGTGTGTAAATTAGTTTACTAGAAAAAAGTTCCTTAACTATATTTATAATTAATAAAACACTTGACTCTCTATCTGCCTCTCTAACCTTGTTTCATGTCTGATAAACCTCTATCTGTCTTTCTTTTCTTTCTTTCTCTGGCATTCGGTACATCGTATGTATGTGTCAGCAAGGTGCATAAGAAGCAGAAGAAGAAGATTCAAAACACATAGTTTAATAAAAATCTAAATAGTGATCCACAGAAGGCCTAGAACAAACACAGATGACAATGTAAAACCAGACACTGAGGGCCAGATGTACGTACATTTGCAAACACTGCGGTAATAGCGCCATGGCCAAGACGCAGAAAACGCTTGATGTGAAACCGCAATGAGCGTGTTATGTACCAAACCTGCAGTTCATCAGGTAATCAGCACCTGTCACCACCACTATACCGCAAATTGCGCATATTTAAACATGCAATTGAATGGGCCTCCTCCTCTCATTGTTGATGCAATGACTGTTTGAAATTATCCTGATACCAATAATTGTAATGTAGCGAGGAGTTTAAAAACTGCTGGAATGTGAATGCTGAGTCAGAGATTTGATGTAATCTTATATTTCTTCCAGTAACTGTAATATTGCGTAGCTGCTTAATCTGTAACGCTTAATAATTTCGTTTTCACTCAACTAAAAAAAGTGTGATTCTTGTTTCAGAAATCTTTTCAGCTTGTCTCCTTAGCCTATGTCTTCGTCTTGCTCAGATTACTGCTGCCATTTCACCAGGAGGCAAATGCCAGGAAACCCGCTTCCTAAGTTACTTCCATTCGGAGAATGGGGGTTTCGCCTAGAAAGCCAATCCTCTTCGAGTATTAAAAAAAAACGAGCCAATGGCAAAGGAATGCCATGGGTCTGCGGAATTTGCATAGCGTATCCACACCTCACCCTGTGAGTATAAAAGGAGGAAGCGGACGCAACCGCAGTATGTTTTCACTTCGGAGCCAAGAGAACTTCTTCACTCCACAAGCCACACAATCTGAGTTTACTACTGTGACTCACCTCTTCGAGATGAGCGAACTCTATGGTGTTTGTGTGATGGCGGTATACAGCGAGTTTCACATTGCCTGCGATCTGAGCAGTGGTCTGCCAGTGTGTGTGTTTCTCCCTGGTCACTTCAACATCCGCAGAGTTTTTTTCCTCTCACTCAAAGAGCGTGCACGCGGCACGTCTTTTTAAAGACGACCTGCCCGTGTACTTCTGAGTGCGGTATTCTGATAGATTCAGCTGATGGGCGTGAGTGCTGTTTGACGTGTTTGGGCTTTGATCGCGCTCAGACAGCGCTCGTGGGTGTGTCACGTTCTCTTAGTGACCATCGCAATATATAATGGTCGAGACTCAATGAGCTCAATAGAGCGAGAGTCCCCTCATCCACAACCCGAACTATTTTCTCCATGTGAGATAATACTCCATAATACTCCGGGGTCCATACCCCGTCTTTCACGTTGCAACCCAAAAACAACAACCCCCCCCCAAAAAAAAAACAGCTGATGAAATTATGTCTATCGCCGCATCACAAGGTGAGCTCTGGAGTCCTCTGGAGATGGCTCGTTTGTGCTGCTGTCCTCGGATGTGCTAGCATAGCGATAGCGAGTTGGATTCAGAGTTCACAGCTATGCTTTCTCGGGCCGCCACGAGTATTGGGTTTGAGTGTAAAATTCTGCCATGTCCCGAGCACTTAAGGCTGATGATTGGTTTTTGGGGGTAGACATTTCTGGCTTAACCTGGTTGATGTGCGTGAGGCTGAGTGAACCAGTTTCCTCAACTTCCCCATATCCCAGGTTGGCCTCTTCAGCGGGGTGGTCGACAACTCTGCCCAACAGTTCTCGGCCGCCCAGAAGTGTGGATTTTTTGTCTGACCCTGCGGCTTCTGCTGCCAACCAGCCGCCGGCTCAGACGCCTCAGTCCGCTTGCCGCCGAACGCGCCCTCCTGCGACTTCCGCCCCCTCTCGCCCGGCCCCAGCAGCACCGGGCCGTGCCGTGGAGGTGGTCGCAGGGAGGGGTCCCTGCCCGTACCAACCCCGCAGCCCCGCTGTAAGCCAGGCTATGCGGCGCTCCCGTTACGGGCAGCTCAGATATGGCTCGCTGTTCTTTCTGGGAGTGGTGGAGGCCCATTCCTTCCCCCGGTGGAGGGCTGGGGGAGAATCTTTTCTCCAAAGATCTGCATCCCATCCGTGAGCACACAGAGCAGGATGGCAGTGTGCAACGCCCTCGTGCCTCGCCAATCTCGTCCTCCTCTGTCTCTGAGGGCGCGGATGGCAGTGCATGTCGTCTCCGGACCACACCACTCTCATTCCCCTCTATCGCCAGACCCCTGGCAGAGCAGACCCCCATGGAAGGCTGGTCCTTCCCTGGTCTCCTCTGTCAGGGCGCGGAGCTTGACCGTGCACGCTTGCAGGGTCGATATGCCACCCTCGCCTGTGCCGGTCTCTACGCCCCGCTGCCCCTCCGGGGGGACGCCTGTGGCTTGGATGATTCCACTGGATCAGTTTTTGGGGGTTTGGTTAGAGCTTCCCAATCTGTCCCGCTGGATTCAGTTTGCACGGTCTCCTCCCCACTTCAGGGGAGTTCGCTTTAAGACGGTCGATGGCATGCCCTGATCATGAGAGCGGAGGTTGCCACCCTGCTGGCGAAGGGTGCAATCGAGGCCATCCCTCCAGCAGAGATGAGGTCAGGGTTTTACAGCCCCTACTTCATTGTCCACAAGAAAACCGGTGGGTTACGACCGATTCTGGTTCTGCGCATTTTGAATCGCACCCTTCACCGGCTGCCGTTTAAAATGCTCACGGCCAAATGCATTTTCGAATGTGTTCGGCCCCAGGATTGGTTTGCAGCATTAGACCTGAAGGACGCCTACTTTCATGTCTCCATTTTACCTCGACACAGACCGTTTCTTCGGTTTGCTTTCGAGGGGCAGCCATATAAGTACGCGGCTCTCCCATTTGGGCTGGCTCTGTCTCCTCGTGTCTTTACGAAGATTGACGAGGCAGCCCTTGTTCCCCTTCGCGAACAAGGGGTTCGCGTCCTGAATTATCTCGACGACTGGCTAATCTTAGCTCACTCTCGAGATCAGGTCTGCGAACACAGAGACCTAGTGCTCCGGCAGCTAGCCCGTCTAGGCCTTCGGGTCAACTGGGAGAAGAGCAAACTTTGCCCCGTGCAGAGGATCTCTTTTCTCGGTATGGAGATAGACTCGGTCGCCATGTCCGCGCAGCTTACGAGCGAGCGCACACACTCACTGCTGACTTGTCTTCGACAGTTCGAGGGCAAGAGTGCTGTTCCACTGAAAGTTTTTCAGAGGCTCCTGGGGCATGGCATCCGCAGCTGTGGCAACGCCACTCGGATTGCTTCATATGAGATCACTTCAGCTGTGGCTTCGCGATCGAGTCCCGAGGTGGGCATGGCATCGCGGTACGCTCAGAGTTCCAGTAACTCCGACCTGCCATCAGACCTTCACCCCGTGGAGGAACCTCTGCTTTCTACGGGCCGGAGTTGCCCTAGAGTGAATTTCCAGGCATGTTGTTGTCTCCACAGATGCCTCTGCCACAGGTTGGGTGCCATGTGCATGCAGCCATGGGCTCCTGGACAGGACCCCAGCGCCTCAAGCATGTCAATTGCCTTGAGTTGCTGGCAGTACGCCTTGCCCTGCACCGCTTCCATGCATTGCTCAGGGGTCAACACGTACTAGTCTGTTCAGACAATAACGCGACAGTAGAGTACATCAAGCGCCAGGGTGGTCTACACTCTCACCGGATGTCGCAACTCGCACGCCACATCCTCTTATGGAGTCAGAAGCACCTGAGGTCCCTTCATGCTATTAAAATTCAAGGAGAGCGGAACTTTGCAGCCGACGAGCTGTCTCGGCTCTGTCCAGTCTCTGGCGAATGGCGAATCCATCCCCAGTCTGATATGGGACCAGTTCGGGGACGCACAGATAGATCTGTTTGCCTCCCACTCCGACTCATCCCATTGCGCCCTGTATTACTCTCTGACCGAGGGCACACTCGGCACAGACGCACTGGCGCATAGCTGGCCGCGGGGCCTACGCACATGTGCGCTTCCCCCAGTGAGCCTTCTCGGACGGACTCTGTGCAAGATCAAGGAGGACGAGGAGCAGGTCATTTTGGTCGCCCCATACTGGCCCACCAAGACCTGGTTCTTCGAACTGATACTCCTTGCGACAGCACCTCCTTGGCCAATTCCTCTGAGGAAGGGCCTCCTTTCTCAGAGACGGGGCACCCTATGGCACCCTCGCCCCGATCTCTGGAGGCTACATGTGTGGCTCCTGGACGGGACGAGGCAGGTTTGAGTAGCCTGCCACCTGCGGTGGCGGCTACCATCACTTCTGCTAGAGCGTCGTCCACGAGACACGTCTATGCGTTGAAGTGGAACCTGTTTCTCAACTGGTGTTCTTCTCGCCGAGAAGATTTTATAAAGAAAAAAAAAAACAAAGCAAAGAATGTGTTTTTTTTCCAGAACATACCAGTATACAGTATATTTTACTTCAAATTTAAACTTTTGAAGATAAAATAATTGAACTTAGATTACTGTAAACTGTAGTTTACCCTGCAAACGTGATACATTTTTAACCTGCTAATTTCAAACCATTGTGCTAATACAGCTAGCTAAACAATGGTTGACTGGGGTTAACACATCTTTAAAAAGTGTTACAACCACCATCCCCTTAAAACTAAAATAGATTTAAAACGCTTTGTGAACTGATCGTCTTGATAATATTAAATAAACATTAATGAATGTCAGAAGGTGTGTTGAAATATACATTACAACTTACTGAAATTAATCAGTAAGAGATGCCATATAGATCACATGTTCAGTATGGTGTACCTCAAGGCTCAGTGCTAGGACCATTGCTTTTCACCCTGTATATGCTATTGGGAGAAATCATTAGGAAGCATGACATTAGCTTCCACTGTTATGCTGATGATACTCAGCTTTTGATACCCAGTACCAATTCACAAAACTAACGGAATGCAAAGCTAATATAAAAATTGGATGACTAGTAATTTCCTACTACTTAATTCTGAAAAAACTGAGATTCTAACACACGCAATAACCTAGAATACGGTCTAAAACTTGATGACTGTTCTGTCAATTCTTCATTGTCATTTAGGAACATGGGTGTGCCCTTTGAAACCAATCTTTAACACATTTTTAAAAAGTGTTACAACCATCTGCTTACATACAACTAAGAACAGTTTATTTGAAATAATTTTACAGAATATCAGTGAAAGAAAGAAAAGAAAGACAGATAGAGGTGTGCCTGCCAGTGTTTTTTTAAAAAGGAACTGATGAGGTTTCAAATGATCAGCTGCAAGGAAAATGTTGAAAGCCAGTGGTGAGGACACTAAGACCTCAAAGTCAGAGCCAAAGGAAGTATTGTTAAAATGTGGCCTATGCAGTTTTTGGGCCTACCAAGTCTGCAGTACAGTGTTCATTTGTCAACATTAAACATTCATTTGTCACCAGTGTTACTCTGATAGTCCCATGGCTGCCAACTCTCCCGAGTGAGTCGCACAATTGACACTGTTCTCACGCTCTCACATTAATCTCACACCACACATTAATTTTCTCACGCAGTGAAACATTGCAAAGCAAAGTGGGGTGGTGTCATATATACATATCTTATATTTATTAAATATAACATATTATATATTATAATTTTACTCATTACATTAAAAAAATATAACATTATTATTATAAAAAACACATTATATTAATTTGAGTTGTAAATTTTAAACCTTTAACAATAATACCAGCTGACAGGGTTTCATGTATGTTTACAGCATTAGTAAAGAGATTTTACCTTGAGAAAAAAATTAACATGTAGCTACATGTAGCTATTCATAAGCTTGTGAATTTTGTGAAGTCTGAGACAAGTAGTGATGGGAAGTTCGGTTCATTTTACTGACCCTCTTGTTTGATCTCGTTCATCAAAATAAACTAATTTCTTTTTTTGAGTCTTTTCGTTCAATAACTGGATTTAAATGTTATAAATTTAACAGCCACATTCCCCAAACACATCCACTTAAGCAATCTTGATCATATTCTGAATTGAGAAATTATTATTATGCAGTCAAAATTAATTTACAGGGAAGATAAATAATTACTTTACCAGCCGAGTCATTCGTTCATTTGTCATGTGACAGATGCAATGAACATGGGTTCATGAAAGACCCATCACCAGAGACAAGCACTAATAAAAACGTACTCGGTTACTAAAGTAACCTCGGTTCTCTCTAGAAGAGGGAACGAGTACTGCGTAATATCTTACGCTAGGGGAAAACCTATTTTCCACAAGATATTGAAGCCAAAAATTATCCTTAATTTTGAATTAATGTAAAACGCGTTGCGGCAACATGCAGACATACACTTCTATTGGCTGTCCTATTGGCTGTCCTGCGGCAACTGCAGCAGCCTGTCGGAAGAAGCCCCTCGTGACATTAGATCTAATGAGTCACTATGTCACGTCCCGCCGGAACGGACGTGGCCTGAGCCTATAGATACATGGGCTGATATAATCTGTTTTTTTCAACGCTGAAGAGAACCAGAGCATGTTGCAGGCACGGAAAAGATACGCAGTACTGATTCCCTCTTCTAGAGAGAACCAAGGTTACGTTAGAAACCGAGTACGTTCTCTTACGAGAGGGTCTCTCATACTGCGTAATATCTTACGCTAGAGGGAACACAGTGTAAAACACTGTGCGTGCATGGGATCCAACACGAAAGTCCCAAGGGCAGGTAACTGGGGCTCATATAGTGCATAATCACCCAGGACTCACAGAGAGTCTGAGTGGAGAGGCTAGAAGCGTCATTCTCCAAGAAGTAGCATCCTAAGGAACTAATCACATCAACAGCGTTCCACACAGTCAGGGTGAAAAATGTTCAACCTGAACTGGGTAACAGTATGGGTCTTACTCACTGCCCATGAAGTTATTTAATCGATCAGCGAGCTGTGCTCAAGCAGTTTCAGTTTCAATTTCAATCCCACTAGACCAAGCCCAGGACAAGGCCATGCCTATTGTGAAGTGCGCTCTGACACCCAAAGGACACTGCAGGCCCTTAGAAGTGTAGGCCAGCGCTATGGCATCAACTATACACCTGGATAGACTCTGTTTCGATGTGGCTTAGTCTGTCTGAAAGCAGACGAATGAATGAGACAGGTAAGCTCTTACGCCGCCTTCACACTGGCAGTTGAAATCAGCTCCGATGCGGCTGCGAAACGACCGGAAGTCATTCATTTCCTATGGAGATTCGCAGACCGCATGCGAATGGGTCCGAAACGGGTCCGACCGAGTGCGGTGCGAAGAAAATCGTGTCCGTTGGTCATCCGGATGCGTTCAAAAATTTTAACTCTTGCGAAAAGCTACGGACGGTTCCTATCCGACAATTCCAGCGGAAGTTGAGCGTTGCTATGGTACTGATAAACAAACCTGAATTATTAACTTTTAATAAAATAAATATTGATTTTATAACGATAATTTGTGATGTCATTTTTTATTTTCATGACTTTCTAACGTTTATAAGGGCAGTTAATACAATTAAATTGAAGGTAGACATTGAACTATTGACCACTATATCACATTTTTTAGCCGACCTGACATGTCAACGTCCTGAGCAACTTTCCTCACGCAGCATAACCCTAATCAGAGAGATCATACAGAACTGACGGAATCAAACTTTAATCTCTCCGCCATTTTTGTTCTACCCGCGTCCGACGCTTTTCACTGTGTAGTACGACGTCCGTTGGGAACGTATTGCGTATTACGGAGCTGATTTCAACTGCCAGTGTGAAGGCAGCGTTAAAGTCCCCCTCCGATCATATTTTGATCTATTTTATAAACATTCCCAGTGGTCTTTAAAATATGATTATGCAATTTTTAGCCAAAATCACAAAACCTGTGCCGTTTTATGGGACTTCACTTCAGCAGAGCGGCAGTAGCTCATTAGCAATTCGCCTCTGGGTTGTGGGCGGAGCCGTTGGCACGGAGACGACCCTCCCCCTGCCCGTTGCTGAGAGCTCTCCTCTGTCTCTCCCGCTAATGTTGTATTAATTTATTAGTTGTTGAGTCTTAAGTTCAGGGCAGGCTATTGCTGTCTGATTCTGTTAGTTCACCTCAGACATTCATTCCTTTGCAACTTCATATTTATCAGGTTTGTTCTCCTCCTCTCGTGTCTCGATACGTTAGCTGTCGACTCGTCAGTGTCTGACTCTGATCTGTCTGCTGGGCCGTGCCGTGTGTGATACAGAAGGACCGGAAAGAGTAATATTAGTTCATATTTCGAGTCTCGAGTTCGGATTCGGCCCTATGGTTCGGCCGCGTCCGAGTCTTTCGTTCTTCCTGTCAGTCCCATAGACTAGAGACTATGCTGTCAGTAACGTTACCGGAAAGAGAAATGATTAGTCCATGTCTCATCTCTCTAGGCATTAAATAACTTTTCTATATTGTGCATCTGTGGTGTGATATTATATATTATACAAGAATTAACTACTATTACAGTATATTATACATTATGTACATGCTTGTTTGTGAAAAGTTTAGGGAATCAGTATGGAGGGAGGGGAGTATGAGCTTGTGGCCCCACCCACATTTGAATGTAGAAATACTCAGAAATGCAACTTCGATCTTATTTTTCTCAAGAAACGCCCTCTAACATTAGAAAAATGACACAAGAACATGTTAACACCTAGAATTTTTATGTTTTTTTTCATCGGAGGGGGTCTTTAATGCCTTGACCGGGCAAAAGAAGCTCGCGTCCTTCTCCTCACTGTAAACCGGCAGGGCAAACAGGGAAATCACCTGAGCTCTGAAGGGTGTGTTGAGGGATTTAAGGCCCTTTCACACCGGATGCGTAACGGAAAAGCGAAACGAAAAAGCGAATAGTTCGCGTGAGAATATTTCACGTCAAAACCATTCACATCAGCCGCGACGCGAATTTGCGACGTTCAGAACTTCAACATTCCAAAACATTCGCGCCGATGAAAGCAGACCTGATTTTCATCAGAAAACGTAGGCTACTCTATACTTATTATTATAGCCTATAGGTGAATAAATATAGATTTTATATTAGATGTCTTTTTGCAGTGATGTTAACATGATGCTTTAATAGGCTTTATTAAAAAAAAAATCCCAATCTCTAAATAGCACATTTCAAATAAGCACATACGTCCATTAGGAAAGATAAAGATGAATGCGTTCTTACCGGATTCGATCAGTGCATTTTGAATTTATATTGTTTGTCTGATGATCTGGCAGCTTCGATTGGACCTTCTTTTTAATTATGTGCATTCAGTAACTCCACTACTGCAGGTGGCTCACTTTCACCAGTTCACTTTAGGTCCACAGTTGCCTGGTTCCTTGTCCACGCAGCATTCATCAGAGCAAACACTCCTCTCCACGAAGAGTTTGTTTGTTTGTGATGGCTCCATATAACGTCTGTTGCTGTGCATTTTCTATGTTTTCTTATTACATTTTTTTTTAAATTGTAGAATTGTTATTTAAAAGGACGATTAAATAAAAGGATGCAGACAAAAAAATGCGGTACAACCGTGCTATGACTTGCGGGACGTGGAACATAGCTTCTTCATCACTATCATTATCATCCAGTGAAGACAAGCTTTTTATTTATTTTAAAAGCAGAAAAGAAGGTTTGGGGCACCCACTACCGAGCTAGAAACATATGGCAGAAAGGTGAGCTGTCCGCATTCATCAGGTGTTTACATGCAATCAAATAAACACTTTTAGTAAACGGATTGAAGGCTCAAATGGACTGAAAAGCCTTGTAAACACCCGGTTGGGCTCGATACGAACGAACGAGCACAACGTCCACCAGTCCTTGTTTCAGATATTCATTCACAGACTCGACACACAAGCAATCAGAAGGTCCGTCCGTCATTGCTGCGGTCACGTCACCTTTGTTTCCCTGTATATGATTGGCTGAAGCCTTTTCTTTCGCCTCAAAAATCGACATCGAAGCGAAAAAAATAAAAGTCGTTTTTTCGCCGCAGCAGATTCGCGTTCGGTGTGGAAGCACTCATTACACAAACAGCTGATCAAAAAATAAAACCATCGCGCGAATCATTCGCGCGTCAAAATCGCGTTCAGTGTGAAAAGGCCTTTAGGCACGTACCCGTGTCTTGCTTTGAGTATGAGTTTCGAGCCATTCAGCCCACTCCAGTCGCTGGTTTAGAAAACCTTTGAGCGTGGATGGGGTTTCTGTCCTTATCCAGTAGCTCTTGAAGGAAGGAAAGAACATCCGTAACCCTACAGTCTGGGGGTGAAAAGCCTCGAGCTTTGCACCAGCCAGAAAAGACATTTTCTGACTGGGAGACAGAGCAAACTTTTGCCCAATTGACTTTGAGACCCAGAGATGTTCTCGAGATGTTCGAGTAATATGGTCCTGTGTTCTATGAGCTCTGAGTGTAATCGAGATAGAACCAGCCAATAGTCCAAGTAGTTCAAAACTCGCATGCCCTGAAGTTTCAGGGAAGTGTGAGCCGCGTCCATGCACATTATAAATGTACAGGGTGCTAGGGACAGGCTGAACTGTAGGACTGTGTATTGATATGCCTGGCCATTGAAGGCGAATCTCAAGAATCACCTATGACGTAATGCTAAACCAGTCCCTTTGGCAAATCTGCGCAAGGATTTTCCTGGTTGTGAGCATTCTGAACTGCATTTCACAAGGACTTTGTTCAGCTGCCTTAGAACTAGAATGGGTCTGAGACCCCTGTCTTTTTTCGGTACCAGAAAATATCTGCTGTACAAACCCCCTTCACACTGAGCTTGAGATAAAGGGTCTATCCCTCTGCTCAAAAGTTTCACAATCTCAGCTCGAATTAGATGAGCAACTTTTGTACATAAAAAAGCTGGCCATGCTCAGAGAGGGGAGCTGCACAAATTTTATCTACTGCCCAAGCCGGGATTCGAACACGGGTCTCTGCCGTGAAAGCAATGGGTTTCACCACTGAACCAAATGAGGAAAACAACATAAGCTGAATTCAGTGCGAGCAGATAAGAGAGTGTCATCACATTTTGCGTCAGCATTTGTTGCAGGCGCGCATAATATATCACAGGCTGACTGCTGCAACATTGACAAACTCGGAGGAGCTGAGAAATATTCGGTAGGGCTAAGGAATGGTAATTTCGGTAACTTTTATCCGATTAATCGAAAAATAATTGTCAGATTAATCGATTATCAAAATAATCGTTAGTTGCAGCCCTAATGTTCGGAAAATGGGGGTTGGTCCGGCCTCGGCGGGACTAAACCACTCTCTTTCCCCTTTTTCGGTGGTCAGTAACGCATGCACATGGGCCACGGGGTAGCTTTCTTGTAATGTAAAGAAAAAGCTAGCAGCGGCTGTGCTCTTCAACAGATGCAGTTACCTCATCATCATCAGTGAAGGAAGCATCCACTATACAGGTAGACAGAGAGAGACTCGAGTGAAGCTGGAGAAGCTGGCGGGCGAACCGGCAAGCTTTCACAGGAAGGTTTAGGCCGGGACTCGCTGAGTACGGCGCTTTTTATGGCGCCGCCTTGCCTATGTCTGCATGCTGCCACAACACGTTTTACATTAATTCAAAATTAAGGATAATTTTTGGCTTCAATATCTCGTGGAAAAGAGGTTTTACCCTAGCGTAAGATATTATACGCAGTACGAGAGAAGCTCTCATAAGAGAACAGTAGCATACCAGTTATTGGACCATGTAAACGTTGTAACATGTTGTCATTAACTTAATTAAATTCTGTTTAGATACCAAAAGATTTTACAATAACAACACAATCATAATATTTTCCCCCTATTTTGAGTTGCAGATGGTGAAAAAAAGTGTTAAAACTTTTAAAAAGACTCCCCCTATAGATTTAGTATTTTGTCATTCATTAGATAAACATAAGGACCCACTGTATAATAAGTGCACTTATTGTGTACATGTTTCTGTATGTTGTACTTATATTTTAAAAATAGCTTCAAATAGGAAAATCATGTAATTATAGCTACTGTACAATTACACTGTTGACCTCCTCTTACACCTTAACTCACCCTTAAACCTGACCTCAACTGCAGCAAAATCGTTTTGCAGTA
>NW_024121153.1:347715-358683 GCF_016745375.1 Pimephales promelas
CTTTTTTGGTTGTTGGCTTACAATAATAGGAAAATGTTTAGTGGTCAGCTGCAATGCCAGCATGTTGTATCACATTTGTTTTGTGTTTTTCTCTAGGTATCATATTGTCTGATTGTGTTTTTAAAAATTCTCTCCTTTCACAGTAAGAGCCACTTTAATCCCAAGCCCCCCTACATACACAATTCCAAATATGACTACTTGAACTGGGAGGCGTATTCCCAACATCACCTACTACAACAAGGATTCTGCCACCAGTCCCTCAGGACTGCCCCACACCAATGGGGGGCTAAAGGTAAGAGACTCTAGTCATCTAGTCATCAGCCTCTTCCCACTGAAGGACACATGATCTGAAAATGTAATTTTTTTTTTTTCCTCATAAGAAGCAATATTAAAATGCTGTAAGGCAAGTCTATCACACAACAAAGTCACTGTAAATACCTTTGCTGTAATAAAATCATTCTCATTCCATGTGTCTCTCAGGGAAAATGAAGCTTCCAGACCCCAAGGTTCTTGTAGAAGAAGTTCATGTTAAGAGGAACGGAATTTCAGGCTGGAACCCTCAGGGAACAAATTTAATGTTCGCCTTTTTTCGCTCAGCACTTCACGCACCAGTTTTTTTAAGACTCACAACCGTATGGGAACTTGGGTTCACAAAAGTCTAGGTCATGGGGTGAGTCACAATTTTTAAATGTAACATAATATCTCCTCCTGCTGTTTTTTCAAAGTAGGATGTGCAGGGACCACATCCATCCACATAAATTTATATAATTTTGGGAAGGACTTGGGGGAAGGGGTGGGTCAAAAAATGTTATCTCATTGTCAGCACACAAGCATACTTTAAGTTCATATTTTTTATGTCAGCATAGGTTATATAAAGCCTTGTTACCTCTTATGATTGATCATTTAAATCAGTGTTTGCATGCTATGAAAACTAAAAATAACTTAGTTTTGTACTGTACTGTATTTGCTATTCGCTGAGTGTCTGTATTTTTTGAAAACTAGGTGCATTTTGCATTTTTGCATTGCATTTTGAAAAACTAGGGTGGATGCTGGACACATTTATGGAGATTCTCTTGATCGCCAGCTGGACCTCAGACTGCATAAAGATGGGAAATTGAAGTACCAGGTACTGTTCACATCAGGCAGTGTTGGGGAGTCATTAGTAATGCTAGGCTGAGCATGTCTGTGTATATATATATATATAATATTCTGCTTGTGTTTCATGAACGAGACCCATGCATTTTCAGTTGTTTCATGTCACAGCTGTGTGCAAGTATTTCCTTCTGAATGTGCTTCATCTCTTAGTGTGGGTGTGATTATAGTTTAAACATGTGGTTTTCGTTAACCGTCAGTGATGTCATTTAAAATACTGCACACTGTTTAGTCTAGTAGCAGTAAATACCATATCTAGTGTGCTTGGTTGGTTAATGTGAGCATAATGTTCACTGATTAAAACAACTTTAAAAGAGATTTCAGGATGCTCGTTGTTCAAAAGAATTCACTCATTTACTGGTAATGAAAAAGAAATAAGAGAACAAAAAGTTTTGAAACATCTTCTCAATTCTGTTTGGCTCTGATATAGGTTGTCAGTGGTGAGATATACCCTCCTACTGTGCTAGATGCACAGGTCAAAATGAGCTACCCACCATCTGTACCTCCAGAGATGCAGTTGGCCATTGGACAAGAGGTGTTTGGACTGCTGCCGGGTCTCAGTATGTACGCCACCTTGTGGCTGCGTGAGCACAACCGCGTTTGTGATATCCTGAAAAAAGAACATCCGACCTGGGGGGATGAGCAGTTGTTTCAGACTGCCAGGCTAATCATTATAGGTAAAGATTTCCTCAGATTCTTTTAAAAATAATTTGATGTACTTTAAAATATATACCACTCAAATTATGCACTTTGCAGTCATGGTTGTGTGCCATTTAAAATGCCTAAATTCCAGTTCCATTCCTGAATTTGAATTAAAGGGTTAGTTCACCCAAAAATGAAAATGATGTCATTGATGACTCACCCTCATGTCGTTCCAATCCGTTCATCTTCGGAACACAGTTTAAGATGTTTTAGATTTCGTTTTCTATCCCTCCATTGAAAATGTATGTACGGTATACTGTCCTTGTCCAAAAAGACATCATAAAAGTAGTCCATGTGACATCAGTGGGTTAGTTAGAATGTTTTGAAGCATTGAAAATTTTCGTCCAAAAATAACAAAACTTTATTTAGCATTGTATTCTCTTCCGGTTCTGTTGTCAATCCGCATTCAGTGATGTTTCTGACGTAAGATGGTTCTCTCGTATTGCGTAAGTTTAGCTTACGCTAAGGCTAAAGTAATCTTTTCTCGAGATATTAAAGCCAAAAATGATCCTTAATTTTGTATTCTTTGTCAACGCAGTGCTTCGCGCACACTACGTGTCACAGCCCGCTCAAGTGAGTGTGGCTTAGCGTATAAAAGCTCGGCTCGGAGGCTGCTTCCCTGATTTTCATCTCTTCGGCGAAGCTCATCGCACCGCTGAATCAGCAACTGCAAGTAGAGGAAAGCTTCTGTGGAAGCCGGTCGATTTCTCGACCGCCTTCCATGCCAGCAACGCTATCCGACAACATATCCCTTTTCTGCTATTGCATTTTACTGTGTGTGTGTGTGTGTGCTCGCCGCAAGCGTTCTTTCAGAATGCCTTGCAGTTCCTGTGGCTCTTGCCTAGCCCCGCTCAGCGGTGGAGACCATATTGTGATCTGCATGAGTCTCTGGGCCTGGACCACGCAGCACTCACACTTTCGTCGGGAGGCTGTGTCCACTGTGAGCAGCTGTCCATATCGACCCTGCGGGCTCGTCTGGACCTCTTCAGTGCCGAAGCAGTCTCTCCGCCATCTGCTGGACCACACAAAAAGAAGCGCCATGCACAGAGACCGCCAGAGCCCTACGCAGAAAACAAAAACACTCGGCCGTATCAACTCCCTAGGCTACTGCAGGAGAGTATTTAGCAGCCAATGAGCCGGTAACATTACCCTCTTGCCTGCACACAACTGCCGTTTTCACGGCGACCCACAGAAATCTCATAAAGAGTGTAATTTCTGGTTATTCGGCTCACGCCATTGGTGTTTCAAGTGTAGAGAATGTGCCCATGCCCCAGTGTTCACCCTTACACACAAGCACTATGACACATGTGTCGTTCACGCCCACAGAGCCCACTCTCATAAAGGTGATAAATGCTGCTCGAGTGTCAGATGTAGAAATCGCGAACTCGTGCTCGCGTATCTCTTATGCCCGCTCTGTCATACACTCACTCACTGATGATGGCTTAGGCCGAAACGCGTCTGTGTGGACATGGTGAATGAATAAATCTTCATGAGATTTAACTAGAGAGTGCGGTTCTTTTTCTTTACATTGATCACTGTTTTATATCTCGCACCCAAAAAACGTCTTGGTAGTTGAGCGTGCCTAGTTTGAGCGCTCTGTCATACGGCCATTTCAACCTCATATAAATCAGGTTGTGAGTAAGTCACGTGCCCACTCACCAGCACTCTTTACTAAAAGACACACTGTCTTGCCTGCTCGCGAGCGTCACAGAATATTCATATAACACTTCCCATTCCCAGAAACCGGTTGCCTCACATAAAACAGCCAGTTGTCGCTGTCAATGAGCCGCCGCAAATGAGCACTCATATAAATCAGGTCGTGAATGTAAGTTATGTGCTTGCCCAAGCGTGCTCATGCTTACTAATGAACGTTTTGCCTCCGGCGCCGCTCACTTGCTAACAAAGCTCTCAGAAAAGGTTCCCTGTTCAAGGTAACCGGGGTGTCATGTATGAAACAGCGTGCCATCACTGTCAGCAAGACGTTTCCTCATAGAATCTACGTCGCAAGCTTGCTCACGAGCGCTCGCGCTTACTGTCAATCGCTCTGGCCTCAAACGCAGCTCACGCTTCAAAAACGTATCAAAATCGTAAAAGCACCCCCCCCCCCATTTGGTGTATCGGGTCATTACTGACAAATCAGCTTTAAAGCGATTGTCAGTGAGCTGCTTTGTTTAAGCACAGAGGGCAAATCTTCTCCAGTTCAGTTCCCCAAGCCCACAGTGTGTAGGCGATCGGGACCGCGTGAGACCATCCTCCCCTTGGCTACACATGCAAAATCATGGGAAGCGATTCCAGAGGTTCAGAGTGGGTGTTTAAGCTCAATATGACAGGGCTATGCACTTCAGTTCGCGTCGCCGTCCCCCAAGTTTTTGTCACATGGACAAGAGTCGACAGTGAATGCGGAAGTAGCACATCTACTCTGTGCAGAAATAGCCAAAGTGCTGTGCCAAGGGGCCATAGAACCACCAATCAAGCAGTCTAGAGCTCCCTCTACGAATCTATGCGTCTAAATGGTCTGTTTTCTCCAAACCATGCACAGACAGAAATCTGAACCCGCATAGGGGTGAGTCTCGCAGTATGCTCGTTTCCTTTACAAGAACTGTTGGATAAGGGCAAACCCCCAAATCCACGCTTTTTTTTTTTTTTTTTTTTTTTTTTTTTTTTTTTTTTTTTTTTTTTTTTTTTTATTGCAGGTAACAAAACAGTAACACATACCAGGTAAGATTCAGTGAGACACATCTACAATACAGAAGTAGGAAAGGGGAACAAAAAAAAAAAAAAAAAAAAAAAAAAACAACAGAGAACAGAAAAACTCACAACAGCCCCACACAGTTATCGACAAAGTGGTATATGTAGGCACACGAGATCCTTTCTGTGATGCAATTCGGTAGTATCTGAATAGTTGTAGAGGATATGATAGAGACTTTGACAAAAACACAAAGAAATATATACCATATTATATATATATATATATATATATATATGTATCTGTATTAGTGTTAGTGGTGGCAGTATCAATGATAGTATTTATAATGATAATATTCATGACAATAATAGTAATATAGGCTATAGCAATCTACAACAGTAGTGACAATAGCAATATGACAATAAGAATACATTTAATTTTATTTTTATTGCACATCTGCTCTAAACTCTGGGTCAGAGGGCTGACCCAGAACTGCCAGTGAGCGCAACCAACAGGCCCCCCCAGACACAGATGTTTCCCCTCGATTCAATAACACGATTCCCCTCCACACCTTCAGTGACACCCAACCCCCATCGTTATACTTCTGGGCTACATTGAGTTTTTTCCACCGGGGGACCACAACAGGCACCTCCAAACCAAGCTCCCCTAGTCTGTTTGTGACCTGACACAGCCAAGTGTTATTGGTGGTTGCCCCCCCTCCCCCCCTTTTTTTTTTTTTTTTTTTTTTTTTTTTTTTTTTTTTTTGTGTCCCATGGTTTGGACCGAGGCGTACACTGGTTAGCTCCCTAGCCAGAGACACCACATCCAACCCTGGTATCACTTAAAAAGAATTATTTTACTTGATGGGAGGGGTTTGGCTAGAGGTAGTGAAGGGGAAGGGCCATTTAGTCCAATCACTAACAGGGCGTGCTAGCCGCGCCCACCAACAGCACCCGGGCCAGACGCCCGACCCAGTTAAAAAAAATAAATAAATAAATAAAATTACATAAAAATAAATAATAATAGTAAATAGAAAATAATGTTACTAATATTTATACGTAGTATTTTCTGACTGGTTACTTATAGAGAGAAAAGAAATGGGGGGCTCATAATTCTATAATAATAATAATAATAATATATTTCATCTTCCATACTACCACCACCCTATAAAGATATATAGCATATAGTGATAAAATGCAGATTATAAAAGTATACAGCTTATCAAATATTATACATATACACATATACAAACATTTATATACACGTACACATACATACAAATACATCCATATATACACACACATTCATACCTATATATAAGGGGCATCTATTATAGTGCTGTACAGTAATACACAGATAATATTTTATTATTAATTTGTAAACATGTGATTGGGGAAGTGCGTTGGTCCGGTCCCAGGCTACTGATGTATATGAAGATGAGTTAGGAATGGGTTCCAGATATCAAGAAATTTAGAAATAATGTTCTTGTTAGTATATGTTATTTTTTCAAATGTGATGTATTCTATTAGAAGGTTGGTCCAGTGATTGATGTGTATATGGTTTTTGGACTTCCAATTTTGCAAAATTACTTTCTTGGCGATAGTTAGAGAAATTAGGAGTGGGTTTTTGTAATTGATTGGGAGATTATCAACTTCAATGCAGTTGTTCAGTAAGCAGAGTGATGGAGAAAGAGGGATTTCACAACCCATGATAACGGATAGTTTTGTGGTCACTGATATCCAGAATGAGTGAACTGACTGACAGGTCCATAAGGCATGAAAATAATCATCTGTGCTCCCCAGTGTGCACTGTGAACAAACGTCTGTGTCCCTCAGGCCCATTAAAAACATCTTCTTTTCGGTGATATGAATCCTGTGAATAATCTTGAACTGTATAAGCTGGAGGTTAGCATTATTAGTCATTGAAAATGTGTTGTTACAGATTTCTTTCCAGAGGTCGGTGTTGGGGGAGAAGGTTAAATCTTTTTCCCATTTGTTTTGGGTATTATAATTGTTGTATCATTGTTCAGTAAACATTTATGTAGTTTTGATATTAGTTTGCTGGTGTTAGTGATTTTCATTATATCTTCCATTAACTGAGGGGGATGGAGTGGGTTATTAATTATGTTAATCTTGGATTTTATTATGGATTTAATTTGTTGATATTGTAAAAACTGTTCTCCCCAAAGACCATACCTCTGGACTAATGTTTTAAACGATATGAATTGGTTGTTTTCAAAATAAGTGATGGAGATGAGTGATTCCCTTTTGTCGCCAAGATGGAAAATGTATTGGTTTATTGCATAATTGAAAATCAGGGTTGAACCAGATGGGGGTGTGTCTACATGATGTTAGTGGGGATTTGTTAATTTTGTTTACTTGCCACCAGGCTGTCAGAGTTGATGCAATGGTAATGTTATTAAAATATGGCATTTTCTGAATTGATTTTGGTAGAAAGACAAGGTCTGAAATTGAGGTATCTTTACAATGGTTTTGTTCTAGTTCTATCCATGAATTATTATATTTAGTTTTATGAATCCACTTATATAGATATTGTAGCTGATTTGCTAAAAGTAATACAGAAAATTAGGAGCTTCTAGGCCGCCTTGTGATTTTGTTTTTTTGTAATTTTCCAAGTGATATTTTAGGTGTTTTATTTTTCCAGTAGAAATGAGAGGTTAGTGAATCAAGTGATTTAAACCATTTTTCGGAGGGTGTTGTTGGAAGCATTGAGAATAGATAATTGACTTGTGGTAAGATTTTCATTTTAATTGTAGCAATGCGACCGATAAGTGACAGTGGTAGGTTAGTCCAGCGTTTTAGCTCATCTCCAATTTTTTTTTAAAAGTGGAATATAGTTAAGATTATTCAACTCTGACAGTCTGGACGAAATGTTGATACCCAAGTATGTAATGTTGCCAGTGTGGAGTGGAAGAGATGAATCATGAGTTGTGGGATCCCAGGCACCCTCAGAAAGTGGTAATATTGTTGATTTATTCCAGTTTATTGTATAATCAGAAAATTTTGAGAAGGTATTAATAATTTTAAAGGTTTCTTTTAACGACTTATAAGGGTTTTGTAAACATAACAATAAATCATCTGCATAAAGACAGATCTTATGTTGAGTGTTTACGTTTTGTATTCCTTTGATATTATCATTTTGTCGTATTGCTGCTGCAAGTGGCTCTATAAATATAGCAAATAAAGAAGGAGAGAGTGGGCATCCTTGTCTGGTTCCTCTGTGAAGCGTGAAGCTTTGTGATGTGATCCCATTTGTTGTTATTGTGGCTCTAGGTGAAGTATATAATATTTTAATCCAGTGGATGAATGACTCTCCGAAACCAAATCTGTGTAGAGTGTTAAAAAGAAATGTCCAGTTAACTTTGTCAAATGCTTTTTCGGCGTCAAGTGATACAATTATAGTTTTGGTATGCTTTTGTTGTTGTTGGGCAAGGTTAATTAGGTTAAATAATCTGCGCATATTATCTGAAGCATTCCTGTGTTTAATAAAGCCTGTTTGGTCATGGTGAATTAACATGGGGATAACTGTTTCTATTCTAGTAGCTAATGCTTTGGTAATGATTTTTAAATCTGTGTTTATTAATGAGAGAGGGCGGTAACTAGACGGGTGCATTGGGTCTTTGTTTTGGTTTTAGCAATAGTGTCATAACTGCCGTATTCATGTGTGTTGGTATTGTCGAGGTAGTTTTAATCTCTTGAACAACTTTGAGGAATAAAGGAGATAGAATTGGCCAGAAGTGTCTATAGAATTCAGCAGGAAGTCCATCAGGTCCAGGTGATTTATTATTTGGCATTTGGTCTAATGCTTTATGGAGTTCAGCTTGAGTGAGAGGTGTGTCTAATGAACTTGCCTGTTCTTTTGACATTGATGGTAGCGGTAATTCTTTTAGAAATTTTTTTATTTCTGTTTCATCTGGATTGTGATTGGATGAGTATAATTTTTGGTAAAAAGTTCTGAATACATTATTAATTTCCTGTGGGTTTTGGGTTATTCTATCCGATTCATTGTATATGGATGGGATAATTGCTTTTTCTTGTTTACGCTTTAGTTGATTTGCTAGATATTTGCCCATTTTGTTACAATGTTGGTATTGTTTGTATTTGAGTTGCTGGATAATAAACTGTGTTTTTTGGTTTATGATGCTATCGAGTTCAGCTTTAAGCCGGTTTAGTTCGCATTGTATTTGTTCACTAGGGTTGGTAGAGTATGTATATGTAAGGAGTTTGATTCTCTGTTCTAATAATTATTTTCCAGTTTTTGTTGTTGTTTTTTTCCTGTAAGATGAATATGATATTATTTTCCCTGTAATTACAGCTTTGCCTGTTTCCCATAATAATGATGGTGAAATTTCAGGAGAGTCATTCGTTTCCAGGAAGAAAGCCCACTCTTTCTTAATAAAACTGTCGAAGTCGGAATCGCGAAGTAGTGAGGTATTAAAGCGCCATCTGTTGGGCCGTTTAATAGAGGACTGAATATTGAATGAGATAGAGATAGGAGCATGATCGCTGATTATGATTGGGTGAATTGAAGTTTCTATTACATGTTGGGTTAGTGAATTACTGATGAGAGAGAAATCAATTCGGGAAAAGGACTGGTGAAAAGGAGAGAAATAGCTATATTTCCTAAGTGAAGGGTTATTCATTCTCCAACTATCGCCAAGTCCATAAGTAGTCATATATTGTTTTATTGTTTCAGTAGACTGCCAAATTCTTGGGGAATTGGATGAATGTGATCGGTCTATTTGCGGGTTTAGGACAGTGTTGAAGTCTCCAGCTATAATGATATTATTTGTATCAGGCAATAGTGAAAAAAATTTATGAAAAAAAGGAATGGGTCATCATTGTTTGGTCCATAAATATTAGCTAGTGTATATGTTATATGATTAATAGATACATTGATGATGACAAATCTCCCTTCTGGGTCAATAACAGATGTGTTAAGAGTTAGTGGGATATTTTTATTAATTAATATTGAGACTCCACGTTGTTTACTATTGTATGTTGATGAGAATATGTTGTTAAATTGATTAAATGTTAGATTTTCAAGTTCTGGTTTGGATAAGTGTGTTTCCTGTATAAAAGATATGTCAGCCCTTAATTTCATCAGATGACTAATTATTTTAGTCCTTTTTGCCTGGGTCCGGAAGCCACGTACATTCCACGAAACTATTTTAAGTGTTTGCATGATTGCTTATTAAATGTCTGGAGAGAGATGATGATAATGTCAAAAAAAAAAAAAAAAAAAAAAAAAAAAAAAAATCGTTGAGATTGTGGGCCATACATATAAACGTGTAGAGAATATAAACAAATACAGTGTGACATAGTGAGACAGAATAAAAAAAGCATAAAGATTGGTGAAATAAGATTCGTGTACGTTTAAGGAACAGAGAGAGGGTGAATCAATATATCATATAATATGACAGTCACAGTTTGTTCGATGTTAGGAATTAGTAAATTAAAATAGCCACGGGAGTAATTTTGGAATCACGGTAGAGCTGTCCATCGATGTAAAGTTTGTCCACAATTATATTTGCACGTTTATTGTTTTGTCTGTGTTGTTTCATGATGGGGTAGAGAATTTTGCGCCGATTGTTTATTTCGCGTGGAAATTGATCATTCAGTCCGTAGTTGGTTCCTTTCAGTTCTTTGCCTTTGCTTTTGATGAGTTCTTTGTGTTTATAATGTTCCAGTTTAGCGATGATCGGTCGAGGTGATTTATTTGAACGTGTTCCGAGACGGTGAACTCTATGGAAGGTTATTTTGATTTACAGTGTCCGGTTGGAGTTTGAGTTGAGTTTGCATGAAGTCTCTGATCATTGCTTCGGGATCGTCGGGAGAATTTTCAGTGATGCCAGAAAATATCAGGTTATCGCGCATGCTTCTTGTTTGAATGTCCAGGATGGTTTCTTTCATTAATTTGTTTTCTTTTATGATTGTATCCATCTGTTTGTTGTTTGAGTGATTCCACATTCATTTGGAGAGATGTATTCGACTGTTCTAGCTTCTCAATGTGTGTATATGCAAATTCCAGACTTGATCGGAGTTCTTTCATTTCGTTGTGTAATGTGACCAGTAAGTCCAGTTTGCTGTTAATGGATGCGAGTACACTGACCTCAATTTCTGTATTTTGTTGTAGATCACTGGTGTCAGTAGATGATGTCTTCTTCCGTTTGGGTGGTTTCTGAGTTTGTTGAGCTGTGGTGTCCATTTTGTAGTGGTTATAGTAGTTATCGATGTATTTCTCTAAGTCCGTTAGTTTATCCAGTGTAGAAGTAATATGTTCCCGTGATGACCGGTATGAGATTCAAATTATTGCAAGTAACTTAGGTTATTCGTAGTTGACAGTTCTCTCAATGAACGCGTGCCGCCATTGTGAATCTCGCCCTCTCTGCGTGAATTCTCGCGTTA